>VXBZ01007729.1:0-87451 GCA_013399135.1 Heliornis fulica | reverse complement strand
CGGCGACGGGGCCGAGCTCGATGTCTAAAAAGTTCTGGGAAACTGAGATAAATAAACTGTGATTTCTTGCGCGAAGGGGGGAAGGGGAAGGTAAGAATGCGAAATAACACGGTAGGGGTGCGCGGGGGGAGAAAGCGTTGCTAAGCTAATTCGACGAGCAGCTTTCCTATACGGCTGGCGCTTTAACGTTTGGGGGGCGGTGGGAATCACAGAACCACCAGGTTGGAAAAGACCATTAAGATCATAGAGTCTGTACCTGTCCTCTCCTAAACCATATCCCTAAGCACCTCGTCTACCTGTCTGTTAAATACATCCAGGGATGGTGACTCAACCACCTCCCTGGGCAGCCTGTGCCACATCCCAACAACTCTTTCAGTGAAGAATTTCTTCCTAAAATCTAATGTGAGCCTGCCCTGGTGCATCTTGGGGCCATTTCCCCTTGTCCTATCACTTGTCACTTGGCAGAAGAGACCATCACCCACCTCTCTACAACCTCCTATAATTGTAGGCAGTGATAAGATCTCCCCTCAGCCTCCTCTTCTCCAAACTAAACATCCCCAGCTCCTTCAGCTGCTCCTCATAAGATTTGCCCTCCAGACCCTTCACCAGACTGGCTGCCATTCTCTGGACCCGCTCCTCAATATCCTTCTTGTAGTGTGGAGCTCAGAACTGGTTGCAGCAAGTAACAATATTTTCCTGGGAAAAAAGCTGTATGCCCTAAATAAGTTAGTTGAGGTGAGGGCATTACACTCAAAAGATACTGTCTCTCAAATACAAATCCCAGCTGACAACACACGCTGTTTATTTTTTTTAGGGAAACATGGTGTTGCTCTGCGTGGTACTGCATTTAAAACCATATTTCAAAGTACCATTACGTGTATGAGTTGCATAAACAGAGTTAAACTGCCAGTTTAAAATTTGTATTGAGGGCAGCCGCTCATGGAGTTCAGACTTCAGCTTGGCTTTTTGGTTTTTTATTGATCAGGGTAAAGGAATTCAAGAAAAGAATAGTAATTTTCAGGTTTTGTATAAAATAAAGCTATTTTTAATCATAAAACTCAGAGTTATGAGTTATATTTGAGAAGGCATAGCAATGTTTATAGTAAAAACTTAGACAAATGGGAAAAATCTATGGGTCAAGGAGATAAAAAAATGAAGAGGTTCTGCCATAAAACTGTATCAAAGGCCTTCAAGCCTGCAAATGAATAACACTCCACATCTGTCCCTTCCAACAGATCCATCCTTTGCTCACACCAGGAACTTCTTAAATTTCAGGACAGGCAGGGAGGAGGAAAGCAAAACATCTGTGAAGAGAAAAGTCAACAAATTTCAAGAGCCAAATTGTCATTTGTTCTAAAATCATAGAGGTCAGGTTAAGGAATCCTCAGCACAGGATCACAAGTACCAGTTGGGAGCCAAGTACAAAGGAAATGGAAACAGGGAGCATCTGGGCAACATAAAATCCTGCAAGTTTACAATTTTTTAATCAGTTTTACTATTACTTCAAATTGCATCAGGCTGAAGAGTGTTATCTTACATCTGTGCAATTGTAAGTGTGGTAAGTGCCAGTCCATTATTCCATGCATTTATCCCCATCAACATATTCTGCAAGACCTTGAGAATGTGTATGGGGATTCAACTCTGGATTTTATCATCTGACTTTATTATTATGGTTTAACTAAACATCTCTATACAACTTGTAACTAAAATATATATATTGAATATGTCTGCAGGGTTACATCAGTGTCCATTATAAGGATTCCATAAGAAAACTGACTCTTCTCAAATTTCATTGGAGTCCCTACCTTCTCGGAGAAAAACTTCACTGTGTTTTCTCTGATTCCTTTTTCCACAGTTCTTTGCTGGTATTTCAAAGCACCAGGCAAACAGAATGATCCACAGTTCAAGACATGGCACTATTAATATAATTCTAATGAGCTTTGAATGACTACAAATCTCAGATTCTTAAGCAAGTATAACTCTGCTGAATATTTACACCAATCATTTGGTATTAGAAGGTGAAAATTAGAAATGTCTTAATCTTTGACAAACAGATCTGATGGGAAAATAGAGTGCCGTGGTGCAGGTGAGATCTTGAGTCAAGAAACATGCACAAGAAGGAAAGCATTTTAGGGCACTGCACTTCTGTGCATTTTTATGTGATCTCTGAAAATCATCTGCACAAACTGAAACTCTGATATCCTATACGCTTAACACTGCTAATTAAAATAATACAGGAGACATCAACATCGTAAAATAATTGAGTTGCTACTGCTCCATCTTCACTTGAAAGACAGAGAGATGGTACAAACTTTAGGAAGGGTAATTTCTGAGTGCTTCACACTTCCTGGTTTTGCTGGAGAAAGCCCAAATACAGAGTCTGAATAGACCTACTCTGCCATCCTGCACCTAAGTAAACTCCAAGCAAATACCGAATATGTTATTTCAGCTTTTGTCTCAGTTGCTGTGCTTAAGGCAGAGCTATTGTGTTAATGGCAGGCTGACTTCAGGCCCCTCAGGAACATAAGGTCACCTCCTGACCCTGGAGGGCAGTGGGGGCACTCATAGCTGTCAGCAGTGCCGTGCTTTTCCTCATCCATAGCATTTCATAACTTGCACATCCCACCTCCCACATTGCCACCCATCCCACTCTTAATGGTCCTTTCTCCACATTGGGTATTGGGGCATTTCTACACCGTGAACACTGTTGATGCAATATCTGGTGGAAATGGGGTAGGGGATTTGGAACAGTTTCCAGAGGGAGGTACGTCAATATAATCAGTCAATGATCCCACACAGAACTATATTTAAAGGTTCTCATCAGTTGCTGCAGTGTACAGCAAAGGGTCTTGAATTTTTAGTTGTTTTCTGTTGGGCCTTTTTTGCACACACTTGTTATCCATTCTGCCTCTCAGACCCATTATCTCATAACCACCACCCAAGTGTTCTGTAAAAGTATTCTGGAAATAATTATCACTTGTAATTGGAGGAAAAAAAATACAGTAAACTGCCTGTCTGCCTCTAATAAACAGCCATTACTAAAAGCTGATTTAGATAGCTCTTCCATTGTTTCCCAGAACCTTTCAAGCAGTTTTTCCCTTCTCTTGGAGAAGTATGTCCAGAAGGTGATAAATCTGAGCTGGAACAGACCAAAGACAGGAATAAATTCAAAGCAAAAGGCTCTTCACAGCATCCCCTGCCCACACCTCCCTTGCACCAGAGACACGACCTCTGCAGCATGACAGGCTGGGAGTGCAGCCCAAGGAAAGTGGGACAGGCCAGGACATCTCCCTGGGTCCCTCCTGGTGTTTTTCAGCTGGTAGCCTGACACTCTGCTTTAGCAGTCAAAGTTTTTGCCCATTACACAGAATCACAGAGTCACAGAAGGGCAGAGGTTGGAAGGGACCTCGGGAGATGAACTAATCCAACGCACCTGCCAAAGAAGGATGGATCACCTAGAGCACACTGCACAGGACATTCTATCTTGAAAGCGATTTCAAGCTGTAACTTGAAATATATGTGATGGTAATTTGATTCTTGAGATGACAAAGGTTTCCATGAGGATTAAAGAAAATCTGCTGTCCCGGAGGAACCTGAGGAACAGCTGCTCCAGGAGCCTGCACAGAGCTGGCACAGGACTGTGAAAAAGGCACAAATGGATGGAATGGCTCCCATCTGGCCCGAAGCGGCACTGTATGAGCTACTCCTGGGTGCAAGGTCCTTCAAAGGAAACTCTATAATTTTTTACTCTCTTCACAGAACAGTAAGTCCTGTAACACAGAGGATTAGGAGAGCACAGAAGCATAATCACCGGCTGTTCTTGCATGGGGAATGTGCAGGGTCCTTCTCTGGTCTCAATAAGAAAGGCACAATGTAAAATAATGTAATAAGAGTGCTTTAATAAGAAGATACTAGTAAGAAGAGGAATACAGACAGTGAGTGATTCTTAGATCTCTTCATCCTGGGAACTCTGCTTTTTTGCAAGATCAGATAGACCCAGGGGAAGCAGCACAGTTGCCCTAACCCCCCTATTTTTGAAATGAAATACAGAACCATCTCATCAGATTAAGGTAAATATATCACATGCCTGGATCGTGTCTAGGCACCCAACTATGAAAACACTTATTATAACTCTTGTCTCTTCATGGCTACCAAAGCAAGGGCTGCAGCAGGCAAGAGATACTGGGCAGCAAGAAGCCATGACTGCAAAGGGTTTGGAAATAGTTTAATAGATCTGCACTGATTCCACATTGCAAAATAACTGGTAGTGTTTTCCTGTTGTTTGGTTTCTGCTGTTTTCCTACTAGAACTGACTCATTGGCATCCATAGTGTCAAGGCAAGACTCAGCATGCTTTCTGTGAACAGCTCACAGTCTGGAAATTGTGATTATCATCTAACAGGATTGATTGGATGGTATATTGTATTATGGCAAATAAATTCCTCCCCAAAAATCACAGTGCATTCACATTATTTTTTTTGTCTTACATTTCGATTAAACTGAATGCAAGACCTCAAAGGCTTCAGTAACCTATACAGACAAAAGAACAGCCACAGTTCAGTTTGCGAAGAACAAGTATTAACTGCAACGAAAAATCTCCAAAATGATCTTGGACTTGTGGGAAGAACCTGGGGGACTTCAAGGATCTAAACTCATCACTTCTAAATCTGTATTAGGAAGGAGAGAGAGTATAATTTGGACTTCACAGAGATGTACAAACTGAATGGCATTTAATTTATGGTCTTAAGGTCTCAGATAGTTCTGAGCAGATAGAGAATTTATAAAATAATATAGCTCATACTTTTATACCACAATTAATTCGTGAGAGCAGATTACAGTTTGTGACTATTTTTCACTTCCTTATTATTCTTCAAAAAGTATTAAAAAGGAGTTAATCAGTTAATCATACCCTCTGATCTTTTCTGCAGTGAATTTGCATTTTTTTCTCAAGTGTAGTAGGGTATGCAGCTGGGAAAAAAATCAGTAGGATGTCTGTGTTGTTCCAGTGGTTGAGCTTTTAACAGCAAATGCTGAGATTTTGCTACATGGAAACATATACTTGCCCATGCAAAATCTGGGTTAAAAGAGGGCACCTTTATGTGAATATACCAAGGCTTCATCACCTCTTTTTTTTTAAGGTTGGTTGTGGGGTTTTTTTTTTCTGTAGAATATCTAGAGATAATGCAAGAAACAAAACTTGGAGAAAGCAGAAGATGAAAGCTTAAATATGTGACCTTAGTCCAACTTGTGGAACAATGAACATCTCCGTCTTCTGTAACTTTTAAAATGAAGTCATTTATTTATACATTTAAGTATGAATTTGATGCCAGCTTTCATCTTTTGTTATAGAAATTTGCCATAGAATGTAATACAAGAGGCAATTTAACTTTATTAACGTGGGAGGAAATATGCGCATAATGCAAGCTATTTTTAATCTTAACTGCCATTCCTGCTACTGCAAGAAAGAGCCTTACACCTATCTGGAAAGACATATTAGCAAACTGAATAATTTATCTCTTCCAATTTTCAAGAAATTAGCCCTGCCAAAGACTGAAAACATTTTTAAAATAATAATTAAAAAAACCTGTTTGGTTCCTAATTTGAGGAACAGTTGGAGTATCCAAATGTGAGGTTCAGGGAGCATCATTTCAAAACCAACACTAACTCTTCCTGTCTATAAAAACAGGTGAATGTGGCTTTGTACTACCTGATGGGTACCCATACATGTATTTTGACTGAACTTGTCAAAAGTGGATAGAAAAAGGACAAAGGAGCCTGGAAATCCCCATGCTTCTCCTTTCTAATATTGTTTAGAGAGAGCTTCTTCTATGCAAACATTACCCTAAATATATATATAAAATGGAAGCAGCATTAATGCTTGCATTTTATGTTTAAAATTAACTCTGTATTAAATTAAGTATATGATTTTTTAAATGAATATGCTTACCTTGAAATAACTACAGGTAGTTATGGAATTGTTCTTCACATTGAAAGACTAAGAGCTGACTTGGAAAATAGGGGAAATCAGATGCCCAGTTAAATAACAAGCAAGTAAATATGGGCAAAAAGCAGAAAGTGTATGGGGTAATTGTATTGTAATGCCTGTCAAGATAAATTGCACTGACTAGAACTTTTTTTCTGATCCCCTTTCTGTGTACTTCGCTATCTGCAGTGCAAAGTTAGTATTATTGCTAACTGACAGTAAAGTTTGCTGTCTCTTTTGGGCTGTGTAAAGAAACGCTCATCAGTGATAAAGCAGTCTAACATTTTTAAATATTTAGTGAGGTATCAGCTCCACTTTAAAGAAAAGAGTTATGACCACAAATTCAGGAGATGCTGGAAATGTTTAGCAAGAGGCAACTGTGTCTACAAAAATATTATAAACGTTGGATGGATAGATTGTCAGGCTGTATTTACTAAGGTACTGTTTCTGTGTAAACTCCATTTTTAATTGGAGGTCTGTTTTGGAGAACGTGACACAAAGCCAATCAATTTGATGAGGGGAGAGCATAGAGGTGCGCTCTCTAGATCATGTTTGACTTTAATCAAGAATGCCTGTGTTTAAACAAGCGAAAATATTATCAAACTTTAGTCAATGGTTATCTGAATTGACAGTGCAGTGCTGTATTTACTGGGTTCCTCCTGGCACAGTTCTGACCATCAGAACTCATTCTGAGTAGTAATTAAAACTCTTCCCCATCTGCAAAAGCTCTCTTCTTCCCTGTTCCCTTTTGCTACGATGCAGCCTGAGGTGACCCTGCCTCACCTCTCTGGTGAGAGGCACCATCAACCTGGAGATGATGTTTGTATCTCATCTTGAATCACCTGTGAAACTGGCACTTTCCTGCTTTTTCAGTTTTTCTTGTTTGTAAAAGTAAGAGGAAAAAGCCCTGACTGTTATTGTATGTACAATACAAGCAAATATTTTTTATTACTATTTCCAAAGTTCTATTATAAATACTAACAAGGAACAGGGTAACCAAACAAGACAGCATATAGAGTTTACACTGTGATTTTTGGCAAATACTTTACTCATACATTTTATTTTATTCATAACATTTCCCGAGTACTTTATAAGCTAAGCTGATGCCACAAACAACATATAAGTTTCAATTTACTGCTGCGACAATTAAGCCACAAAAAGAAGACCCTACAGGAAAAGAAAATAAACCTGAAATCCCAAACCGGATCACTCGCACGTTTAGGCTAAGGATTTCTTAATGAGGGGGTGTTGGTGTTTTTTTTTAGCACCGGTTCAGTTTTTCAGACACTGCTAAGTTATGTGATGAGTCTGTGCCTCGGTGGATTGTGTTGTTGCAGGATATTTAACTGGGTTGGTAATCCAAATTGTAATACTAATGCAAATAATACACATTTTAAAAGTAGAGAAGTTAAACGTTAAAGAGCAACTACTTGTACAAAAAAAAAAAAAAATTAAAAAAGCTATTAAAACCAACAAATATAAACGCGCCTAATAGAGTTAATGTAATTTCACTTGCAAGCCCTAAGTTCTGTTTCGTACAAAGCAGAAAAATATTTCCACGTAGTGAACTCTACATCGAACCCCCATCTCCCGGCTTTACCCTGCAGCCGTTGACGACAGCCACCGGGCGGCACTGTAAAACTGCAAGTCAAATCCTCGAACTCCTGCTCAAACCCTGGCCTCAACCTGCGGACGAAATCCACGCAGCAGCAGCCCCTGCTAACAGAGCAGGGCCCACCAGCTTCCTATCCACTGGGAACTTTTGGCACTTCATTTATTTTATTTCCCCAGACCTTTCACGAAGCAAATCAGAGAGCCCAGGCTCAGTTCTATGCAGACCCTGCTGCTGACTTGGGGTACCCGGTGGGAGGCCGGCCAGCTCTGGATGCTTCAGGCAGACAAGAGAGTCACTCAGATGGAAAAAATGATGAGGCAGGCTGTCTGTCAGGGAGTTTTCCTGCTGCCAGACAGTTTGGCCTTAGCTTGTTTCACAAAGCGTGAGTGTTTATTTTTCACCTGCCTGCTGTAGCTTATTGGCTGGGCGATGGCCCTCATCATGCTTCTAGGGCCTGAAGATTGGCAGTATCTGGCTTATTCCACATGCTGTTCCCCTGATGGCGTTTCTGGAAGAAGCGGGGTCCAGAGGAGGTGGCAGAAGTGTAGGTGGGAGACGGGGGTGGAGGGGTGCAGGAACTAATTGGCAAGGTTGAAAACAAGTGCAGGTATGATGGGTCCATCTTGGCTACAGCGTTTCACTATATTTAAGGATGAAATATTTTTCTGTCTGTCTATCTCTTCATCTAAATGCCACATTAGCCTCATCTCTTTGAAAAACAAAGAAAAGCAGATTTTGCGGAGCCTTTTAGTCCCTGAAACTTACCAATAATGAGCTCCTCCTGGCACCATACTGAACTAGCTTATTTTCATTTGATGAGTAGGACACCTTCAAAGTTCATGGGTTTAATTGCTTTGCCAAGGTAACTGATATAACTTTTGTATATTTTGTGTAATGTGATGTAATACTGGCAAAAAAAAATTCCACATCCCTTCCTAAACTAAATCTCTCATTAAAGCCAGTTTGATCTTTACCAGAGAGGTGAAAAAAAAAAAAGTGAATAACTGAGACTGGAATTTGAAATTACCACGTGCCAAACTTTGCAGCAATGGCCTCAGCAAAGCCAACAGAATCCAAAGAATTTGCTTGAGATCAAATCTTTTGCTAGCAGTAAATAATTAATATGCAATTGTTACTAAAAGAAGACCATCTAGGGAAGATAATAGCTGTTCAGTTTAAATTCAAATGTCTTTTTTTTTCTCTGATACATATTTTAAAACATCTGTCTTTAAAATAAAGTTCATTTTTGTGCCCATGTGAATTGGTTACATGTTATGAAAGAGCCTTTCCAAGAATGTCTGAAACATAACAGCTATCATGACAATTTTCAATAAATCATGCCTGCCTTGGAGTCTCAGAGGAAGAAAAACTAAATGATGATTGAATTATCCTTTTATCTCTAAAAGTGATCTTTCTGAATCAGGAGTGAAGCACTGTGAGGAAATGGGTTCGAAGCACTTATATTTCTGATATCTTGGTTCCCTCTGTTCTCTGAAGAGCTAACATCCCAAATTTCTGCTTTGTGATTTGCACAGGGCAAAGGTAGAAAATGGGTAGTGACATGATGAGATTAGAGTGCAGGGTAGCTGTAGTCACACACCAGCTAAACTCATCTTGCAGAAACGCTGGAGATGCAGAAATGCACCCAGAGTAAAACCAAAGTGGGATCCACCCACTTTGTGTCATGGATGCCATACACATAAAATGGCATTTGTATGGCTAAATCAGGAGTAATGCCTGTGAAAGAAAGACTCTGGGTTACAAGTACCTGATGTCTCTGCTCCCAGATCCCAGGTTCCCAAACACAGTTCTGCATCAGGCAGGATGTGTCTGTGCTGCCTTCTCTCCCTTGGCTCAGGCTTTGTTGTCTTCATTCCAGCGGCAGAGGATGAAGAGGCAGCTGTCATCAGGGCATGACGTAAAGGCATGTCAGATGCTGCTTGTGGGGCAGAATGCCCCTTTCAGACATGCTCAACACACCTTTTGTTTGCAGAGAGCTAAACATCTCTCTGCATTTCCAAAAGGCATAATCTCTTTTGCAAGCATAAAAGCATGTACATGACATGGCCTTTTGGCTTTAAAAAAAAAAAAAAAAAGTCCGTGTGTCTTGTGCAGTCCCAGTGCAGCTGGAAGAGCAAGAAACACAGTCAGAGCCAGTGGTGGGCAATGCCCAAGCCACTAAGTGATGCTAAAGATCCCATTTTCAACATCTCTCCAATTAAAGGATATTCTCACAATATGCCACAGTATTATAACTGGCTTCAAGTCTACTTTTTTCTAATCTGAATGCAAGCAGAATTTGAATATTTCCTGTAAACACACATTGTCGGCATGTTTTAATCACAACATCATTTATCTTTTAAAATTGATACTACTGAGTTGTACATATCTTTCAGTATACTTAGGTATGTATTCTTATATAGTTTGTGAAGTACTTGAATGGCTCCTTTGTGCTCTCCAAGGATGCTCACTGGTTTAGAGTGGGAAATCATAACAAATCTCACAACAGCCTTACACAAAGTCTGGTTCCTATACTCCAGCATCATCTGCATGTTCTTTAAAAGTCTTTGAACTAATAGTTTAAATATTTATACTGTGCCTCTTTTTCCTAGTTTTTGTCAGGAACTAATGGGCTCTCTGTTAATAAGTTATATCATGTACATTTAATAACTTCAGCAGCATGTGCAAATCTCTGTTCAGTGAAGATTTCAAGCGTCACAATTTTCTGTCCTAACTGCCATAACAACTGAACAAATTCAATGGATGTTGCACAGTTATTTGTTGCTAAAATGTCAACAGAGAATTTAAATAAAAGGAAATCAGGTGTTCAGGCACAGTTTTCCATTAATCAGTAGACAGAGCTCTTTCTAGTATTAAAAGTATGGAAAGGATGCAGTGATGTAAGAGTCTGTAAGAAAGCTCCACTCTTCTTGACTTTGAGATACATGTGAGTGTTTAAGATGCAAAGCCAGTGGGTCACATTCCAGCTGCGAACTAGCAGGTGCGACTTCCATAATAAACAACGTTGACACACATCAGTTCTGAATTTGGCTCCTTGTTTAGAAAATACTTTTGTCTGGTTAAGGCCCCAGAATACAAAATACCTTCACACAGTCACAGGTGCTCTCAAATGATCTAAACACAATGGTTTGCATAAAAAATGTTATTTAATTCTCAAACATAAAAATTTTACCAGTAGTGCTGGAAATATACAGTGTAGCTCTATACCTTATGAACATAGTGGCCAGCCACAAAGAGATATAACCAGAGGTTATAGTAATAATTTGCAATATATTTAATTTCAAAAAAAATATACCCACAACTTTTTTTTGCTATGTGACTATATCACGTATATTCTTCATGTCTGAAATAAAGCTCATCTGTCATTGCATACATTAGAAGGCCCTCGATTGTCTAAATACCTCAGGAAGTAAATCTTTATCAGGGACCACCCTTGCCTTCAGGTCAGCGCAGAGCAGGAATGGGATAGAGCTCTGCTGTCTCTAACATGTTGCTGACAAAACTTACACCTCAGCTGAGCTCTGCAGTGGAAATTATGGTCGTGGGTGGCTTGAGAAGGACTCACTGTGGAGCACATCAGGAGGAGGCTGGGGATTATTGTAGACTGTTGGTCTATCACAGACGATACTCCCATGAATCGGTGCTGCAGACCTCTGCTTATTACATAGCAACAAAATCTCTTATAAAATTAGTCACCAATTTTGCAGCAGATGTTATATGCTGCACATAGACAACTCAAATGACAGCCCCTCTTCTGCTGTTTTTCAGTGATTTCCTGGGTAGTACAATAAGTTATCCAGATACCACTTCTGCAAGGACATGTTATGCTTGTATGCCACTGCTAATGGAGAATTCCCCTTAATTTATGACTTCTACCTTTGCAGCATGGTTGGCTTTTTTTGTTTTGTTGGGGTTCTTTTTATCCAAAGCATTTATTTGAAAACTAATAAAGCATGTAAGCATTATAGTAACAGCTAAGAATTGTTTATGATATTTACCGGAGTTTGTGCTGATACAAATAACTTCTCTAACCAGTCGATTATTGGCCTTCTCAGAAGACTGATCCAGGAGAACATCAGCAATTATCGATATTAAAAGACAAGATGCCATGTCCAGTGCTTTCCATTTTACTTCTGTGCACAGATCGCTTTACTAATTAGAAACAGAAGAAAATATGTTTGGCATTTAGCTCTTTCCCAAAGAGAAAGTACTTGGGTATGAGAGAAACCCGGCTGGTGCATAGCCCCTCCAGTCCTACCTTCAGCAGCAAGGCAGCAGCAGGTGCCTCAGAGGAAGAGCAGTTTACATCAGGTTGGTGGCTCCTCAGACTTTCCTCCAGTTTACAGTTTCCTAGTCCTCAGCACCCACATTGCAGCTTGGTCCCTGAGGGCTGAGATGTTCTCTAGAACCTTTGATATCACCAGCAAATCTCCATAACTCCTAAGTGTATGTGTTGCTCTACCCAGATCCGTGACCCTCTTTTTTTTCTGTGCCTACCTGTGTGCTTCTTTCTTCCTGGCTTCTTTACAAGCTTGAGCACAAGGGATTGCACGGGAACTTAAAGAAAATCTTCGCTGTGAGGGTGATGGAGGACTGGGACAGGCTGCCCAGAGAGGTTGTGGAGTCTCCTTCTCTGGAGACATTAAAGACCAATCTGGACTCATTCCTGTGTGATCTAATCTAGGTGATCCTACTCAGGCAGGGGGGTTGGACTAGATGATCTTTTGAGGTCCCTTCCAATTCCCAGCATTCTGTGATTCTTACAGGGTTTGCAATTTACAACAGCTTTGAGCAGCACAAAGCTATCCTCTCCTTGTTTAAATGCTGATTCAGAGTAATTATTGCTCTTGGGTGAGTGTAATTTATGGGATAATCATGCGTCTTTCTGTTGCTTACATTCACCTTTTCCCTCTTGTTTAGGAGGCTGCCTTGTTCAGCACAAACATTCGTACAACTCATGTAAGAGAGGGCATATCCTTGAGTTATCATCATCTGTGATTTTTTTTTTTACTTGACAGTTTGAAAAATGCCTACACCTATTTTCTCTGATGTTTTCCTTATCACTACAGGCCTTCCTGAGGCTAAGTCTGCTCAACCATTCAATTTTGATTCTGGAAGCAATGTTAAGGCCATTAGCTGTGTCCACGTAAGGATGCCGTTATAAAGCTTGGCATGCTTATTAATCATAAATTCAGTAGACATTCTGTTTCAATCTTTCTAGGGTCTGCTTATTCTTCATTTATGATGTAAAGCGAGGGTTTGAGGGAAGGTATTGTATTTTTAGATGCAGCACTTAGGTAGAAGACAGTGTTTGTTATTTCCATTTCAGTTTCCACCAAAAGAAGTGCACTTAATTCTTTTCTCCTTGTATTGCACATAGTTTGCTATGTGAGACACAGTAATTGTAGCTTGTAGTAGTAGTAAGGTAGTTTGAATAGTGAGACAAAGTGCAGTTAGAGAAGTTCAAAAACAGGTGGCAGTAGACATATCAAAGGGAGACTATCACCTCCTTACCTTTGTCACCATATGTTACCCAATATTATCCCAGTATCATGACACCATCATTTGAGGCGTAGGTAAAAACAGCGTATTAAAAATTTCTTTTTCTTGCTGCTTCACTCCACCAGTGGCTTTTTAAGGCTAAGTTGCCAAAATACGTATTCCTGAAATGTTACCTGTAGAACCCCATACAGCACCGCTGCTTCTAAGCTGTTAGGTAAATATACCTTACGGAGATTGTCCATGTATACTCATTTTTGGATTGCCAAACTGACTCAAGGCACTTGTAATGCATTGTATGTCCAGCCTGGACTCATGAAATGTCCAAACAAATTCCATTAACGTTGGAAAACCTGAATTAATTTCCATGGATGACAGAGGGAGACAGAATGCAACCTTCTGTCAGCATCTGCCATCATGTTGCTCCAAGCTCACCAACCCAGGCTATGTCCGCACCAAGCCCTGGATAGAGATAAGACTTCTTATCACTTGGAAAACAACTAGCTGCAACTCTGTTGTAATTGCATTTTCCTCTGATTGCCTACATTTGTTCAAATCCAATAACCTAAAAGTGAAGTGCAGTGAGGCAGAAAACGTGTAGATCAGCACCAAAGATAATGTGAATGCAGTGGCCTGTGAACTAAGGCTCCTGAATTTTGCGCCTGTAGCGGAGTTAAAGACAGCAGGAGAGGAGGTCAGATTTAAGACCACAGCATGAGAAGAGGCAATATAGGTCGCTGGGTCTCATCTCCAGATCTCAGAGGCAACCATATCATAGAATGCCTTTCACCGGTTTATTGAGCTCTGTGTGTAGTAAATTTTCATGACAAATGCAGAGGCTGGCACTGTTGTTTCAAATCCTCTGCAAATATTGCTTGTCATCTTCGACGGTCCAGAAAAATAACATTAAAAATAAAATACTCCACCCCCTTGCCCTGCTCGCCTCAGTCCAACCTCCTGCTTTTATTTCTTTCTTAAATTTTGGTATTGCCATTTGCATTCCTTTTGAGCCACGCATCATTTTCCAACTTTTTGAAAAAGCTTGCCTTGTTGTTAGCTGACCCGGCCACACACCAAAGCGTTGGCGCTCACCTTCCGCTTACCTCCACAGCCGCCGAATGTGCTGCCGTTCCACCTCAGGTGGAATCATTAACTGCAATATCCTGTCTTCCCACAGTCCAATAAGTACTGAAACCCTGTGGTTGTACACCGCAATTAAACTCTTGTGATGTGCAGGTACAGAACAGATTCGTGTTTGATTCTCTCTATTGGGAAGTTGCTCATTAGTGGTTGAAAAGTAAGAGACGCGATGATTATGGGTGGGCCTTTCTTCTGCTTGCTTTTTGCTTTTGCCTGTACTTGAGCTCCAAGATTTTATTTTCTCTTTGATTTCCTCTATTTATTACTTTCATGGTAATTTCTAAATGCAGGTAGCTTTTCATGTGCTTTTTTTCACCCACTGGGCTATATCTTCTGCCTCCGGGCTGTGCTCTGGGCGACGTCCTTAGCTCCCCTTAAACTGCAACTTGTCTCGGATCTCATTAGCCTTCGTTTGACCATACAGTGACACATATTATCTCATAGGATTTCAAATATCGCTGTCATACTTATAGTACCTAGATGCATTGCTTTACTGATTGCTTGGGAAGTCTTATTTGTTCATTCAAGCCCTTTGAAGCTGAGCACCCAATATGTTTCCTTAAGTTAGAGCTTGGAAATTTAAAAGTCAAGCTATTAATTGTCAGCATTGAGTCTTCAAACATCTAGAGGGATGCCTGCCCTTTCATTTGATGATGGCTCTGATAAATCCCTAACTGAGGCACTGGTATGTGTTTTAGGGAGTTTTAATTAGATTCTGGTTTATCATTTATCAGGCATATGAAGGTAAATGCAGAGTTTCTTCATGTATCGGTAAAATTTATGTAAGAGTCATGGATCTGGGATTAAGGCTCCACAGCAGCCTTGATTGAATTGTTTCCTAAGTTCATTTTTGCAATCATTGTTGTAATGGACTCTGGATGGACAGAACTGAAACCCTTCACACTGGGTCACATTGATTTGCAATACTGATTTGCCCAATTTCATGAAGACTAAGATAAAAAGCACTTGTGCTTTCAGTTGGAGAAGGATGCATAAAAAAATCAGACACAAAATCTGGATCATTTGATGTTTGATTTTATTTCTGAAATAACAACTTCCCTCTGACTTTGTCCCTCAAGACTTTATGATACAACAGCACCTTCAGACACACTTAAGTGGTTAGAATGAAAAAACAGGGATGGCAGAGCAGCAATGAACTTTGTAATGTATATCATTCAGTTGCCTGGTCTTTACTGTGACATGCAGAGCCACCATGGAGCCAGGACACAGACACATTAACATTAACAACACTGGAGAGAATCACTTATTTTAAAAACAATCTATCAAAACTGGTATATTGAGCAGGGAAAGTCTGTAAGGCTCCTACTAGATAATGCTGAATTAATGGTCTAGCATAAATCCCATCTGTCTCTACATTACAACACCTAGGACCCCATGGAAATGATTCTCTCTGCTCAGGATCTTCGAGGTCATCACTGCCTTTTGTTTCCAGAACAGAGCACAGATTTTCCAGTTCCAGAAAAAGTATGGAATTCCTGTACCCTGTTAAATGTAAAACACTTGAGCAGTCTTTACAGGAGGGACCGGGAGTTCTGCCAGCAGACCATATAGAGTTGTGCTTATTTTTAGAATGTCTGCCCCCATTGATGTTTAAGAAAACTGATAATTTGAGCAACAGCTTCAGAAGTGGTGGGGAGATTCCCTCCACCCAGAGTGATGCACAGCCCCTGTCCACGGTATGCTCAGAGGGCTGGGAGTTGTACACCACAGTGGGTGGTGGGACTGAATCTGCTCTGGAAACTGTAAGAAGTCTGGGAGAAGTTATAGTCCAAAAGAAGGACAGAAGGAAAGGAAAGAAAGGAAAGTGCCGATGTGTTTTTCACCAAGGCCTACCAAGTAGGCATGCGATGGACATGTAGATGATCAGACTCCGGCTGTGAGATAGGCCAAACTCCACTTTTTTTTTAGATCAGATTAGATTTAGGCAAGGAGAATTCAGGCTCTCTCTTCTACTTCCAAGGACTGCTGTTTTATTTCCTATCATGTATTCCAAATGTAACAAAATTACCTTGAAGTGCTTGCTGAAAAAGAATGCCAGTGGAAGAGGTGATGTGGCAGCAGTTGCACTAAAAGCTACTTCATCCAGTTTGGAGACTCTGTTCCAACTTTTCTTTCAGAAAGTCACAGACTAGACTAGAATTTAGCAAACGTCTGTATTGCTAACAGGCAATTTTCCAGGTGTTTATGGATGTAGATGTGACTGTTCATAAATGCTGTGATGAATAATAGAATGGCAAATGCTTCCTATTCTGTGATGGTGTCCTCCACATAATGACTCAGAATACGTTCGTAAACGTATCTGTCACCGCTGCGGCCATGAGAGGAGGAGAAGGCTGAGACACAGAAGCTGTGCACAGATGACTAAATAAAGCAGGGCAGGGCCCTTGCTGTACTCCTGGCCTAGGGCATGCCCATGTGCTAAGCTCCCCTTTCCCTGTGGAGGAGTGGGCAAGCACGTGAGGTGAGTGGGGTCTTGCAGGGCCCAGGAGGAGGATCAATGCCTCAGAAGACATGGGTGATACCACTGTGTGGGGTTGTGGGTTGCCTCAGTTTAGTATAGCCAGAATAGCTACTTGGCTTGTGTACACATGTGGAAACTGTGGCGGGAGTAGCAGCTGATCAAGCAGTCATTTATGGATTTTTCTGGAATTTCAAAATACTACTACATGTTTTCTGAAAAACCCCCAAACTTCCCGTAATTCCACGCAATGTGAGAGTTGCTGGTGGCTGCTGACTACTGGCAGGAATTGAGTGTGTCATTTCTACTCTGCAGACATACACACACAAATCTCTCTTTATTGCATACTACGATACTTTCAGCTTGTCTTCTGTCAAGAGGTCTGCAGAAAGACTTTGCAGAACCTCTTATTAAATGAGCTCCTTCACAGGCAGTCATTCACCTCCAGGTCCAATTCTTCATGGGTCAGGCGATCCGGCAGCTCCACATGGGACCTAATAAAACATTCCAGGAAAGCTCCAGGGACACACAGGCATTAAAGGCTGTTAACAGCACCATAATTAAAAACAAATTAACAGGAAATCTGAAATTGCCTTAAGAATTGTTCCAGTCTTGTGTCACATCTCATAAATCTCAAATTGCCTTAGAAATTTGACTTAGTAAATCAGAATAGCTGCAAGATCAACAAACCACTACAAAGTAGTAAAAGCCTACAAAATGTGCTTCCTTAGAAAGGAGACCAGAGGATGGTTCTGATAGTCTGCATGGTGCTGGTACTGTTAAAAGCCCTTATTTACTGCAGAGGATAAGAACAGCACATGAGAAGACGGTTTAGCAGCTGCAGTTGTATTTGTAGTGAATTTTTCTCCTGCATGACTGTTGCTTTCTGCTGAACTTGAATCAAGTGAATGGTTTTTAGCTAAATCATCCTTCCTGTGCTGGGTTTGACTGGGATAGAGTTAATTTACTTTGTAGAAGCTACTATGGACCTGTGCTTGGAATTGGACTGGAAGCAGTGCTGATAACAAAAAGATGTTTTCCTTACTGCTGGGCAGTGGTTACACAGTCAAGGCCTTTGTTGCTCTTACCCCATCCCACCAGCAAGCAGTCTGGAGTGGACAAGTAGCTGGGGGTACACACAGACAGAACAGCTCGCCCCAACTGACCCAAGGGATATCCCATACCCTATGATATCATGTCCAGCTCATAGAGCACGGGGGAGTGGGGGACATTCAGAATGACGTCAGTTTGTCTTCCCAGGTAGCTGTTACGTGTGATGGAGCCCTGCTTTTCTGGGGATGACTGAACACCTCCCTGGCCACAGGAAGTGGTGAATGAATTCCTGGTTTTGCTTTGTTTGTGTGTGCAGTTTTTGCTTTGCCTATTAAGCTGCCTTTATTTCAACCCACAGGTTTGCTTATTCTCACTCTTCCAAATTCCCACCCATCCCTCCGGGAGGAAGGAAGTGAGCAGATGTGTGAGGCTGAGCTGTCAGTTGGGGCAAAACTAGGATGCTGTCATAGGAAGAGTTAGGTAGTTTCTTTATCCTCATTTAGCCAGGTGTTTGTGTAACACGTAGATAAGGAATGAAAATTAAAATTTCTTCTGAGAGACTATGGGATTTTAGAAAAGGCTATGCATAAAAACCTGAAATATTCCTTGTTATATTAATATATTTTAATAAAGCTGAGCCAGAGGAATTATGTAAGATTTTGACTCCTTTTAGAGTGTGAAAATTGCTTCAAAATCAATTATGAATCTCAAGGTATATGCTGATTAAACTATACATATCCCTGGTATGCTCATCAGTTTGAAAGACAGTGGTAGAACTTACTTTTGCAGGAAAACAAAATTTGAATTCAATGTATCAAGATGTCTATGGTTTCATTAAAAGACCAATAATATCAGATATTTAATTGAAAGTTGAAATCCTGTGGAAAAATAATTATGTAATGATCTCAACTTTTATTTAAGAACAATGCAATTGTCCATCCCTGCACCTGGCTGCAGAGAAAGGCTTGAAAATGTTTCCCAAGTGTATTCTAGAGCCTCCAAACCTGCAGGTAAACAAAAGAGCCCACAGATAACAGACTTCAAATTTCCAGTTCTTTGTGAACTCCTCTTACAGTTATTTTCAGGGATGACAATCTTCCTCCCTTAAAAAAAAAAACAAACAAAAAAACCCCACAAACTAAAAATCATTTGCATTGTCAAAGAACATCAGAAAATACAGCTTGTCATTTTTGTCAGCTTACCAGGATTTATCATTGCTAATAGTGCAGTTTCTCTTATTATATTAGTTAGACTACAAAGCTCTTCAGCAGTTTTTGGGTCCTGTTTTGGTTTTTGTTTTTTTTTTTTCTTCTTTTCCATCCACACACTAACTTTTTTTTAATCCACAAAGCAATTGCTGGGGACCCTGTATCATGTGAATCCCAATGATTTGGGGTTTCATCGGTTGGGTTAGGTGGTTTTTTTTCCCTCGCCAAACTTGCATGCGTGAAATTCATTTCTGCTCTCTGCCAGGCTGTGGGGAGACAGGTCCATGTTTCAGCAGCCCAGATCCCTAATGGAAGCCCAAAGGACCACAGCTCTGTCTGTCCCATAGCATGGTAACCAGGTAACTCAGAGAGAAGGGAGCTGAAAAGTCTTTGAACGAAACCAGCCCAGGGCAGCAGCAGACAAGGAGCTATTTTTGTTGAGAAATTTAGTTCCCGAGATGTCCAGATGAGGCCACTGTGGTTTTATTATCCCGGTATCTAGAAAGGAATTTAATTTGGTTACCTCAGAGTTTCCCGTCTCTGCAACTGCAAGTGTGCTCAATGCACTGTTTTTCTGTTGGAGAACAAAGAAAAGGAAATGGTTATATTTTCTTTCCTTTGCGGTTACGGTACTCACGGATGCAGGAAGGGAAACGGACAATGGAAGATACAGACGTGGAATTTCTGTTATAAATCCATTTTGCTGCTGCTGCTCCTGCTGCTGCTGCTGCATGAGAGGCAGTGGAGATGTGACAGTGAAGTAGCAGGAGATGCTGCCAGACTGAAGAAGAGCGAGCCTTTACATTTGATAGAGAGCCCCAGGTGAAGCTTTCCAACAACAGCCCGACCCAGACTGTACCGGCTTAGGTTTAAATCAGCGTCGTGATGCAAAATCAGGGAAGGGTACAGGGTACTTTGGCTGAGTCATGCTGTTAGGAAATGAGGATTTCTGTGGTGAGAGGCTGGACTGGGCACTGCCAAGTGCCCAGGCTGTGAACCTTAATGGGTTTTGGATATGGGGATGACGTTCTCATCCAAAAATATCTGGCCAGCTACGGAAGGGAATTGCAGCAACAGGGAGACTGTGCTTCCTTTGTGTTTTGTTTTCATTTGTTGCTAAAAGTCACCTCCAGAAAGAAGAGCTCTGAAGCAACCGTGGGGATGTGGGGACGTGGGCACGCATGTGAGCTCAGCAGCACAGGAAGCAACACCAGCCGCTCTACAGGGCTGTGGCAGGTTCCTCGTTCCAGCAGTATGATTAAAAGAAGGAAAATGCCCAACTCGGTAAAGCTCTCTAAAAGGTTTTTCTCTTTACTTCGTGTTTGCCACTGCAGAAGGGAATGCCTAGTTCAAATCCACGTAGTCTGTCTGATAACAGGGCATTTTTTCACAGCAGCCGGACAGCCATGCCAGGGTCAGGACTCATGAGAGGTTCTCGGTTTTGATTCTCCAGCTGCTTGGGCTGAAAGGCCACATTTTACCTTTAGGTTCCCCTGTCATGCAAAGCCAAATCTGTCCCAAGCTTTCCCTGCTGTTGGGTTTCCTCTACTCCTCTGCCTACAGCAGCAGGGTGACACATTTGGATGATGATTAACAAGAACACTGAGTCAGAGCTCATGGCTGCGATGAGATTTAATATAATGTTTGCTTGCAAACCGACAGATATTGGCAGAAAGTACTTGCAAGGGAGAGAAGCTGTGACTTTCAGTCAGGCTGCCAACCCACTCTAACCACACAGCTATAGCTGGCCTCAGCCCTTCTCAGGCTTGTCCAGGCACTCCAGGGAATGCAATATTTCAACCTCAGCTTTTATGCCATGCAGCCCTGTTAAGGTGCATGTTTTCATAGTGTGGCTCACTCACCTCACCTTCTCTCTGTGGTCCTGGCTCCTCTCTTGCTGTAGGACCCTTCTTGCCAGACACAACTGCAAGGATGGTCCCTCTCTCCCCTCTTCTCCCAGGCAAGTGAAGCTCTATGAGGAACCCAAAACCTCAGAGACCAACCAGAGTCTGGCAGTAAGAAGGGACTGCAGGTACTGACTCCAAAATGGTTGCTGGAGTTGCTGTTCAGCCTGGAGAAGAGAGGACTGAGAGGGGATCTCATCCACTCTTATAAATATCTAAAGGGTGGATGTCAAGAGGATGGGGCCAAATGTTTCTCAATGATGCCCAGCAACAGGGCATCTCCATCACCACAGATCCACCAGAGAGGAAAAGCCCTGAAAGCCTTGTACTATTTGCTTTGATTTTCACCTAGTTTAAAGGATGCTTGAAATGTATCCTTTTTAGGTTCCCTTTGAGTTTAAACTCACTGTATCTTCTTGTAGCAATACAATTTCCTTTCACCAGAAGAGATAGCTTCAGCTGTTGTTGGGTATTATTATACTTCACTGCTTCCTTCCTCTTCCATCAGTCCCTCTATCCTGGAGTTAAATGTCATTTATAGTTGGAGCTATCTAGCTGCTCGCACCCCTGTACGCTAGAATAGCCCAGAAAGATGGGAAAATTCACTGAGAACGGGACATCAGGCTGCTGCATTTTCAGCAGCACAAAAGAACCAGACCCCAGAAATCTTGCTGAGGGATGTGAAAGCAGCTCTGGACATTTAGAGCAGAGTAATCTGGGCAGAACTGCGTGGTATGACTGCTCACACTTGGCGACGTGGGTAGCGAACAATCATCCAAGTGGGCGCAGATACCGCTTGGAAAATGTCACAGCTGGTGACACACATGGTGAAGGTGGTACCCTTTTTGGAAAGAAAGAGGCCTTTCCTCACCACAAAAGGGATACTAAAGCTAATACTTTTAATGAGCTTTACCTTTTTCTTCCTCTTTTTTATTTTTTTTTTTTAATAAACAGATCCAGAGGACTCATGTGATAAGTCTTTACCAGCATTTTTGCCATATGCAAAGTTTTCTGCATGATTGGCAGCTAGCTGGCTAGTGAAATCAGGAACATAAAATAAAAACTGATGGTGAAAATGCCCTTTAAATCTGAATTGAAATGGTTGATTCTTTGATTGCTTGTTTTCTTCTGTAGGTGATTCTGCAATTGCTCAGGGCTTTTTTTGAAGTCACTCTTGTTAATTGTCCTGCAGACATGGTATGTACCAGATAGGCAAGAAAGCTGACATGGTGAAGTTATATACAGCATCCTTGTGACCTTTTTGCAGTGAAGATACATATCTGTCCAATAAAGCCCAGGCCAAATGACAGTGACAGCTGCCTTGTGGCATTCAGTTTGAATTGAACAGGTTTGCTCACAAGTCAGGAGCAAGTATTTCATTACAGACTCTGCACCAAGACCAGCATAAGCCCCCAAAAGTGAAACTTTCCCTGAGCAGCTATGGAAACTGTCCCAATGGACTGAAATGCACTTCACAGGCTCCACCTTATCTCCTTGCTTTGACTTTCCTGCCTCCTGCAAGCTGTCATCCTCTGTTGTCATTCACATGTTGGTGTAGCACTGGCAAGGGAAGAAAAACCTCACTCTATCTCTCAGGAGGGATACAGGGTGTTATGGGAACTGAGCACTCAAAGAACGAGGGCCGAAGAAGCACATTCTTCCTGAAGAAAGGTCCGAAGTTGCCGGCATGGGAAGATGCTCTTCTCTCAGGGAAAGAGCCCAAGTCACTGCTGAAACGGGGCTTGCGTTATGTCAGCTTGAGCCTTATAATGAAAGGGATGACCAGCGTGCCTGACTTCCTGTGGGGACTGCCCGAGGTGCAGAAACTGAACCTTTCACGAAACCAGTTGGTGATGATTCCTCCTTCCCTGGGGAAACTGGACAGGCTGGTAGTGCTGAACTTGGGTGGCAACTGCCTCAAGTGTCTTCCTAAAGAGATTGGGCTGCTGAGAAATCTGAAGGTCTTGTTTGTCAATATGAACCGCCTGACAGAAGTACCAGCAGAGCTCAGCTTGTGCAGGAAGCTGGAGGTTTTGAGCCTCTCACACAACTGCATCTCACAACTGCCTTTGAACTTCACTGATCTGACGAGCCTGAGGAAACTGAACCTCAGTAACAATCGCTTTGTGCAAATTCCCCTCTGTATCTTTGCATTGAGGAGCCTAGATTTTTTACACTTAGGGTCCAACAGGCTTGAAGACATCGCAGAAAGTGTCCAGTATCTGGTCAATCTGCAAATCTTTATCATAGAGAATAACAACATACGCACCCTGCCACGGTCCCTCTGCTTCATCACCACTCTGGAGTTACTAAACATCGATTACAATGCCATACAGACTCTCCCAGATGACCTCTACCTGCTGCGGCGGCTGCCACGCATTGCGTGGAACCCAATGGACAAAGGCCTCCACATCGCCCACAACCCCTTGTCCCGGCCCCTGCCCGAGGTCGTGGAGGGAGGGCTGGATGTCCTTTTCAACTACCTCAAGGAGAAAAAGGAGCACAATTGAGTTTCTGCTGCACTTGGGATTAAGCCTGTCATCAGGACTCAGTCGAACTGGAGCGCTTTCCTGCGCAGGCATTTGCACTTCATAATGCGTGGATTTCAAAGACTGTGGATGGCTTTAGTAACAGTTGGAAGAAAGCAAGTAAAGTATGATAGTCTTGATTAAGTGTGTGAAGAGTAAACTTTCTAAAAATAGCCCCCTCTGTAACCTTCGGTGTTGGTGTATTTGGGCTTTCTTTAGGAAAAAACCAAAAACCAGCCTGTGATAAAATGTTTGCTTTTTGACAATTTTGACAGAAATAAATTAAGGCAGACTGCTGGAAGTGCAGAAATGTGTATTTGCCAGCTATTAGGTGTGAGGAATATTAGTATAGCTGGGATTTACTGTATGTGATTGCAGTTGCACTTTAAACTCCCGCTCACTTCTTTGTACGCAGCTAAACCACTGCATAAACAAACACTGGTATCTAAGTGAATCTCAAGGAAAAATGCTTAATTTACTTTTGGCAGTGTACATCTTGAGCTATATCAGCCCACAGACAATATCTTACCAGTCAGTTCAATACTACTTCTTGTTTACCCCACAGCTGCCCTCTATAAAACACAGGTGAAGATTGCTGTAGATGAGGTAGTTTCCTGATGCTTTGGAAGAAGACCCCAAACTTCCCCAAAGCCCCTAGTTCCCCTCGAGACACGCAGCCTTTCCTACTGAGCCTCCTAGGGTGTCTACAGCGGTGCGTCACATCAAGCAGGAGAGGGATCCACACCAAGTAGAGAAATGAGCTTGTGTCCTTATTCTCTCCAACGAAGGCTGTCAGATAAAGTTGCTGGTTACTTGATGAATGACTGCACTCTGTTCCCTTTCTCACATCCCTGAAATCGGAGCTGTGGAGTAACATTACACAGGGGATAGTACATCTCCTAAAGGTGAAATATTTCTTTCAGGAAAAGCAGCATCAAACCAATCATCAGCTTAAGTAAGAGCTTCAAAAAAATAGTTATTTCTGTGATTTTCTGTAGCAGCCAGTAGCATGAAAGTCAGGTCTTATGTGGTTTCTCATATTGATCTTCCATGAATGTCCTTCATCAAAGTTTTATCTGGTAATAAAGAGGCAGTGTGGAAGAGCTGCTAACAATTCATGCAACCTGGGTGTTTTGTTCCTTCGAACCAGTGTAAAACAGAAGCAACTCTGTTGAAATCAGTTGAGATAAATGCTTGTAACAGCAGCGTAAGAGAGGAATGAGCTTGTAATTCCTGAGCCAATTAAGAGTATTCAAAGCCACTTTTAAAGTGCTTCCTATCCTATGTCAAATCTCAGGAATCAATGATTGCTTTCTAAAACATAATTTGCTGGAAATTACGGAAGGCTGTGGAAGGCTGATGCTGCTTCTAGTGAAGTTAATGGGCAACCCCTGGCTGAGGGAAAACCTTTCCAACAGAGGTAGAAGCAGCCTGATAACAGCAGACAATTAAGTCATTTGTAGGTCTATGCAAGCAAACACAGTACCTTTGGCCACGCTAATGTTATCAGTGTGGTATTGAAGGCAGTCAGGAAGAATCAGTGCTCACAGAATATTTCACTCTGGGGCTGCTTACACTGATATTTTATTATGTTGGATTGTTTTGTGTCCTCTTTGTTATCTTAATAGAGAATTTCAGTGTTACATCCAGGAACCGCAGTTTCCAAGCGTGTGGTCAAGGACAAGTGTTACGTTTCTGGCAAACAAGAAATCTTTTTAAAGGATTGCTCCAGCATTAAGCAAACGAACAAGCAAAGCAAAGCAAACAAACACCAAAGCACAGTTACTTTGTGGGTTTCTTGGGGTTTTTTTTGGTTTTTTGTTTTTTGTTTTTTTTACATTCTATATGTTTCTACTGTATCTAGCTTTACATGTTTTTATTTTGTCCATGCAATGGTATTTATAGAAAAGTTCCAAGTTTTTAAATGAACAATACATCTAATAAAGTAATATGTGATCCAATTAGTGACAAGAAACAAAGCTGCAATTATTTATAGAAATACCAACAGATAATTCTTAGAGGGGATTAGGCACAGTTTATTAACTTTTCTAAATGTGCATTCCATGTCCCTAAGTCTGGCATTTGTATAAACACTGCAGTCCCACAACGGTGCTTTGCAGGAAAATTAGATGCCTATGGCATTAATCACCTGAAAAGATCTTTCCACATGTCAGTATCCAGGATTATATGACACCAGATAGCTTCCAATGTGATCTGACTAGAAGAGGTATGCACAGTAATTTACGTGGAAGTTGTGAGGCTGGACTCTGTGTGTTCATTAAGATACCACTACAGAGGCTGAGAAACAGTGCACGATTCAAGAAAATGGTCTCCAGACAGCGGATTAAAAGGCAAATTTGACATAATCAGATGCATCTGGAAAGCAGTTATAATATGAAGTGCAATGCTAATAATTTAAAATTCAATTATTCAATTGAATAGTAATAACCTTTTACTCAAGCTAATAAACCTTTGTAAGCATACGAAACACATAAAAGTCTCTGCCTTTTCAAACAGAATAATAAAATTCATTGAATAAATGGTACTTTAATGTATAATTCAGGTTTTACCATTAAGAAGATAATTTCTACTGAACTGCTTTAGTCTTTCTTTCATTTCTGAATTAAGACCCTAATAAATTGCTTTCTCAGAGATACAGAAATTGATCTCACACGACTGAAGGTAGTGTTCTGAATTCTTCCCATAAAAAGGAAGGACTGTGTCATTGTTAATGTATGGAAATATGTGTGAGATGCAAATAAAGGTGTGTGTGCGTTTGCATCACAGAAGGAGTGGGTTATGGATAACGAGCAAGAGGCTCAGGAGGGAGATAGAAAGCATGATGTCATACACTGGCCCTGGTTTTGAGCAGAGCATTAGCAAAGAACTGGTGGATCTCTACATTGTCTCTGATACTGACTGTACAGATGTCATGGAAAGAAGTTGCTGAAACACTGCAGGGACTGTAGTCATATCTCATAGTATTTAGCAACAGTTCCACTTCTATGTGTGTATTAAATGGTACGACTGAGTTATACTCTTTCAGGGAACTATTTGCGGAGTGTTACACTTGTTTTCTCACACTCACTGAAGTTTTCTCATCCTATGTCTCATGGCAGTGTAATTTTTGATGCATTGATTATTTTTGTTATTGGTGGTGGTTTTCTTCAAAAGAATGGAAAAAGTGGGATCTGCCCATGGAAAAAAGATGAACTCTTGGTAGGGTGACTTTTCTATGACTATTGCGCAGAGAACCTCTTCATGAGCTCAGAAAAATTCTTGATGCAGACAAAAAAATGACAAAGCACAAGAACAAAGCAGAAAAATGTGGTCAGGGTCAAATGGTTGGAGTAAATGCAATAAGCAACAAGGCTACGCAATTCGCTCTCCAAGTATCATCAAATAGACTGGGGGTACATTTGGTGAGGTGAACAGCTTTCATGTGGTTTTATTTTGGATCATAAAGAAAGCTTCATTCTGTGAAAAGTTTAAAGTCTAGTCAACAAATAGCTGTTTTGAAAACTGGAAGGTTTTAGGCTCTTGACATAACCAAAGTTAGTGGCTTGAGCCCATTTTTCCCAACTTGTAATTATTTCCTCTATACTTCTCTTACTTTTAATCAAAATTCCTCTTTTTTTCTTTTTTTTTATTTTCCAAAACCCTGAAAAGTTTCTAGGCATTTTTACTGTAGGAATATGCATTCTGTAGTTTAAGCTTTTCATATTAGAAATGAATCAACAGTCTGAGAGAATTGTGCTGTTCAGCCTGGAGAAGTGTCCAAGGAGGTCTTAGAGCACCCTGCCAGTACCTGAAAGGGCCTGCAAGAAAGCTGGAGAGGGACTGTTTAGAAGGGCCTGCAGTGACAGGATGAGGAGAAATGGTTTTAAATTGGAAGGGTGTAGATTTAGATTGGTTAAATTGGGAAGAATGTCTTCGCTATGAGGGTGGTGAGACACTGGAACAGGTTGCCCAGGGAAGTGGTGGCTGCCCCCTCCCTGGAGATGTTCAAGGCCCCAGGCTGGGTGGAGCTTAAGCAGCCCCAAACAGAATGGTCTGGGTTGGAAAGAACCTTAAAGATCACCTAGCTCCAACCCCCTGCCATGGGCAGGGACACCTTCACTAGACCAGGTTGCCCAAAGCCCCATCCAACCTGGCTTTGAACCCTGCCATGGAGGGGACAGCCACAGCTTCTCTGGGCAACCTGTGCCAGAGCCTCACCATTTTCAAATCACTAAATACTTCAGCTTATTTCCTTAACCAAAGGAAAAAGAAGTCTCAAAGGTCTTCACCGCATGGGACTTAAGTAAAGGTAAATAATGAGAAAGAAAGCAAAGAAAGTGAACTAATATCTGGTCAGTATAATTTCACCAAATCCCAAGGGTAAATTTGTGGCACAACCTTCAGACAGTAGTTCTCGAGTGATTTAAGGAGAGCTTCAAACTGCCGTGCACAGTTTATATAGTATAATTAACGTGTATGGAAATAAAATATATAACAAGTTCTCAAAATATGCGTATTATGCCACATGTTCAGACATTGGAACAGGCTGCCCAGGGAAGTGGTTGAGTCCCCATCCCTGGAGGTGTTTAAAAGACGGGTAGATGCAGTGCTTGAGGACATGGTCTAGCAGCGGACTTGGTGGCAGTAGGTTAATGGTTGGACTTGATGATCTTAAGGGTCTTTTCCAACCTTAACAATTCTATGATTCTATGATTCTATGTGCTTCTGCAGTCCACACAATTGGAAGCTGGAATCCTGAAACAATCACAGCCAAAGGAAAACTTCTGCTGACTGTAGAAGGGGTTGCATTTCTATGGGAATATATACATTTACCATTTTATATCCAGCAAAAACAAGATTGAAAAACTCAGTAGATTTTTAAATGGGTATGAGGCTTTAGATATATTGGGACAGAGGTATTCTTTTAATACTCACATCTGGACTAAGTCTGAAAATCCTTTTATAAAATTGCATAATCCTTCCACTGTACAAGGAAGAGGAAAAATAATAATTACAAAGGATGAAGAGAGAAACACTGAAACAGCTCTCCTTAGAAATGTATTAGGTTATCTGAAAACCCAAAAGGAAATCAAATTCATATAAAGCCTTTTTTTTAAAGTAGAAATACATAAGAATTTTTTTCTCCCTCTCAGCAATGCAGAGAAAAGCAGACTGTTGACATTATTAGTTTAAATTTCTTCTTTCACTCCTCCTCCCCCTTCTCCCCCTCCTTGATTCCATGTGTTTATCTGTGGTGCAACAAGAGCCAACCAGCCCTCAAAAACCATCCCTCAGCTCTGACTTCTGCAGCCCCGTGGTACAGCATCCTGCACTGGTTTGGCTGCCTACTGCACCGGATTACTTCTCAGAGTTTAGCAACAAAGCCTGAAATTTATACTCCGATGTATCACCTCATGCATGGCTAAAAAGGTGGCTTCCAGTGAAGCAGGAAATGTAGCAACAGCTTCTGAAGAGGTCACTGCAAATTATCATGCCTCATAAAGTAAGCTTACCCAGGCAGACTAAAAAGAGGACCAAAGGACAGAGCTTTATGTTTTCCTAGGGTTCAGAGGAGTTTTAGATACCATAAATTCATTGATGGACAGCCTGGTTTTAATTTCCACTTCCCAGATATTAAAAAATAAAATAAAATATCTATTTTCTTTTTCAATGCAAGTCTTGGAGGGAAATGTATGTTACTACATTTTCTTCCTCATCTCCTCCAGCCTTTGTGTCAGAGGTGTATTCACAGAAGCAACAAATTGTTTTTCTTCTCCTGCAAAGCCATTGTGGGTTGGTGTGAAAAAGTACCAAGGGTCTGATCTCTCACTCACCATGACAAGAGGGCAGAACGGGGAAACTAGCGGTCTCCATAACGACCAGTCATGAGATGGGTAACCTACCCAAAACAGCTGCCATGCTCATGACACCAAAGGTATGTGCCTGCTTTGAGGTCTCAGACAATGGTTAGTCTCCAGACACTGTCTCCATGGTTGATAGAGATGGACACATTACTCTGGAGAGTCACCAATGTTGCTGAAGTTCCCCATGTTGTCCCAGGGTCTCTCCCTGTCAGCCAGAGAGATCCCCAGGACTTCTGCAGCCCGATTTAGGCATCTGAAGCAAGGTCAGTGAAGATGCAGGGTACAAATACCCGCCATCACCTGGCCTTGCCTCTGCAGCATGTATCCACAGGACACAAAACACTGTCTCTCAATATAGCAAAACATTGAGACCTCCTGAGAAGGCTTGGAAGAGACACCAGAGAAATGCCAACACACCTACAATGCCCTGTGCCAATTGCTTTTAGTGGAAGAAAATCTTTTCTCCCTAGTTATTAAAATGCTTCCTCAAAACAGGGGTAAGCAGGACACATTTAAAAGAAGTCTCTGTAGTTTTTAAAATGGCATTCCAAAACTAGCTAAAAGGGACTACCAAGTGAGTAACAGTAAATTGTTAAAGAATCGCTTCCATCTAGAAAACAAAGTTATTTTCATTATACTTTCCTTGCTTGTTCCTTTGTCCTTTTGTTTTTAAAAACGTAATGGAAGTCTCTGGATATTTATGTAGGTTTTTCTATTGGTCCATGCATATATACATGTTTTCCCTATAGGGGGCAAAAGAGGCTGTTAGTGGTTCCTAAATTGTTTGCCTGTGTAAGCAGCCAAGTCTCTCTGGCATACAGTAATACAGTTCCCTGTGAATGGCACTGGTGGGAGAGCTGGAGAATCAAGAAGAATAAAATCTTCGCTTTGGGAAACATGCTCAGTCGAGTGTGACTTGGTTAACATAATGTCTTTCCATAGGCACTTTTGTACACAAGGGTCTTGTTCATCCTTCAGCACGTTTACATTTTCTTTCCAGTTGGAAAACAACACTGTAAAGAGTATATTGTAAGGTGGTGGTTGTGTCTTCTGTCCACATACAAATACAACTACAAAGATACTAAAACTGTATCCAATTCATTTAAAAAATATCCATCTGAAGGTGTGTGTTTGTGTGTGTGTGTGTGTGTGTGTGTGTGTGTGTGTGTGTGCGCGTGCGTGCATGTATTTGTGTGTACACATGTTTGGAGGGATGTGGGAGGTTTTCACAATGCTTTGTGATGTAGTATCTGAGGAATATGTGTGAGCTGACTGAAAAGTAGCATATTCCACTGCAAATAAACCACTGATGATTTAGTATCAAAGCAGGAACTAAAATGCAGGGTGGTAAATGATACTGTGTTTGAATTTCTTGTACATTAGTTTTTCTGTGTGGTTTTAATGTTAGATATCTCAAAATTCATTGGGGCTTTTATTAAGCAATGTGGGGATTGAAAATATGGAAGAATTTGGATTGAGACAGTTTATTTAATGATCAATAATCACAGAAGCAGATACATTCATTTTCTGCTAGTCACAAAAAGTTTAGCAGTTCTTGTAGTGAACTATTTGAAATGTATTCTTTAGCCCACCAGAGAAGAAAAGAAATCAAATTCTGTGTAGCCTGATCAAGGGAAATTTATAGATCTGACACCAAATGGAATATTTCTGGAGTTGAGTTTGTCCCAAATCCTTGTTGAAGGCTCAAATGGAAACATTTAGAGCATTTTCACATCCAATTGTCTGGGCTACTCCTAAAGACAGGGCGTCCAGAATTTAATTTAGGTTCAGCAGAACTTTAGCAGCTGGATGTTAATCAAAATCTGAAGCATATGTTTTAACCCTCCCCTCAATCTCTCTATTTATTGGATAATTTAATATGACAACCTTTAATATGAGGCTTAATAGCTGTTCTTACAGTCTGTGAAAGCAGTCTCACAGACTTCAAGTCCTACATTTTCTAGTCTTGCTTGGAGGTCCAGAGATTGCTCTCATCTAAATGATCTTCTGAGGCTTGAAGTACAGAAAGCAAATAAATGCTCTTAGTTAGACTTGGTAAGTTTTCAGTTTTGTGAAGCTCATATCAGGTTTAAATCTGATTTATTTCTAATTTGTCTCCAAATCATGAATTTACAGCAGTTAAGATATTAATATCTTCCTTGGAATGGCATGCAGTTATTAGAGTGCCTGGGGAGAAACTTAATCTAGCACAAAGCCATAGACTCACAGAATCCTTTGGGTTGGAAGGGACCTCATTAACCACCAAGTTCCAACTCTCCTGCCATGGACATGGACACCCTTCAGTAGTCCAAATTGCCCAAAGCCCCATCCAAACTGACCTTGAACAAAGTCAGGGAGGGCACAGCCACAGCTTCTCTGGGCAGCCTGTGCCAGGGCCTCACCACCCTCACAGGGAAGAATTTCTTCCTAATACCTAATGTAAATCTGCCTTCTTATAGTTTAAAGCCATGTCCAAACTCTCGTAAGATCTAGCCTTAGGGGAGGATGTAGAAACTCACCAGGGACTCAGAATTCTCTCTGGTATATCAGGTGTTCATTAGAAAGGCGATTTAATGTTCTTTAGCTAGGCTAATACATTGTAAAGCAGTGACATTTTGAGACTTACCCATGAAGCTAATAGCTCTTCTCAGTAAGTCATTTTCACATTTACATCAATTTAGCATCGTCTAGATTTGGATAAAGATGAGCATCGCTTTTCTCTTACCAGTGTTGCCAGGGTGATGAGTCACTAAAGTGAGATTTCTGAAACAGTCCCCTGTCTCTTGCATATCCTAACCCAGCAGTTGGCTGTTCTAAGCTGGACCTAGGGTGCCTCCATATTCAACAACAAGGACCCCCACATTTGCCTTGCTTAAGTTCATACCAGCAATGGTATATTTTGAAATACCAGTTAAATTATAAATATAAGAGAGCCGGGGTGGGGGGAAAGAGTTGCCACTTTAGAGGCTATCATGAGACATCTAGTTGCTTTAGTAAGAAGCCAGGAGAGCTGAAGTACAGGTTTTTTGTATCCTAGCTGTCTGCATTATCCCATTAATTCTGTTGTCTTTTTCTTTTCATTTGTCCTTCCTCCTTGTTTTATTATGTTCTCTCTTTTCTATTGCTACCCCGCCTCCTTCCTATTTTTGTTTTGCCTCTTTCTTATTAACAAGTTCTGACTTTTTAAACTAAAGTTGACTGCTTGACTGATGCCAATACAGCTGTCCTTTTTTGAATTTGTCCTCCAAAACAGGTTAATCATTCGCAGAGTCCTGTCTTCATCAACTACAAAGGGGAAAAACATTTAAAAAAATTAAAAACCAAAAACCAAAATGCAAAAGAACAAATAGAGTAACTAAAAATGGTGAAAAAGCCTCAGAAAGTCTGAAGAACAGAATATCCTTTGCACTTACTGGCATTTTTCCGTGCCCCAGTAGTTCATAAATCCTGAATCTCTGATACAGTTCTACCTGGACGTTTATGTTAACCAGCCACTGAAGGGCTATTGCAAAGCTGAAGATGTGGGAAAAGGCCCATGCACAACTGTGCACACACAAGAAGTCCTGTCCTCGCCTGAGTCATTCTCCAGAGGTCCTCTCCTGTTCCCAGCAAAGCTCCACATAAATTCACTGCCTCCAAAACAGGTTACCTGCATTTTTCAAGTGAGGAATTTCAGTCCCCCTGGTTGTCATATTGGTAAAGAATGATTTAGAAACATATAAAAGCAGAAATAGATTCTCTTGTCTAGCCCTAGATTTTGCCATGTGCTGTAGACAGTGAGATTTATGTCTAGTTCTCCATTTCTGCTGTAAATTTATGCCCACCTCACTCCCTTTCACCTGTGTGTAACACACTCCTACTCTTTGGTGTCAGTCCTTCAAAGGGGAAGCTGCAGTCTGAGACTGAAGCAATGATGTGTAGCCACAGTTACAGAGAGAGGTAAAACCATTTTGTTCATGGGGAGGCATTACTAGCTAACATCAGGACAGGGGGCAAAAAGGTAGGATAAAGAAGATAACAGGATCCAGTAAAGAAGCACAGATTTCCTTGACTGGTTTGGACTGACCCAGCTGACGTGCACGTGCAGTGTGAAACTCAGCACTGCCCTGCTAAGACTGTCAAGAGATTAATTTATCTTTCTGTTTGTTTGTTTGTTTGTTTGTTTGTTTGCTTATTTATTTATTCGTTTATTATCAGGAGAGGAGCAGGTCTACTTGCATGGGGTACTCACCCCAGCAAAGCAGGGCCAAGGGAACTGCTCCTACACGCCTCACCTCCCATTGAGAACAGAGGGGACCACATCAGTTCTGCGTTTAAAGGAAGGATACCAAAACTCTGTGCCTCTGAGGAGAATCTCCTGTTCCAGGATCCACAGAACCTCAGAGATAGATCTGAACTGACTGCGACAATCAGTTTTAAAGTCCCTTCAAAGCCCAACACTACAAAACATAAATCAAACCACTGTACAGTATCACTGAACAAATGCAGTTGGAGTCCTATTACATAAAAGCAGGCAAATAGTATGACTAGAAGGGCATTTTAATACATTATACTTGTTACTTGGTAGTTTGATGTCAAATATATGAAATATTAAGCAAGATATAATAATCCCTCTAGTAATGTAAAAATGTTCACATTTTTAATCTAGAGATCTCATTGATGAGGCATGATTGTTCAACATCCTAGAAGGCAGCTTTCTAAATTATGCTATTCCCCCTGGCAAGTGAAGGACAGATCACAGACTTAATAGAAGGAGCATTTTCGTTTTCCCTGTTGAACGGTGGGATTTACATTTCAGCCCTCCAGCAAGCAGAGTTACTCATGATACCTTCTAAATTAGTACCACCTCATAAGTTGAACCAAGGGTACCTCCTAAATTAACAAGTAATGCATTTAGGAATCCCTGAAAGGCTGATTATCTCCTGTCTAATATATCATTAACACCGTATATAATTTCTGCCACAGTGTGCCCACCCCTTCTTCTAGTGAAAGATTCCCATAGATTAAAAAGGGCATTGTAGAGGTCCGTTTCTGGCTTCCTATTGTACTTCTGTACCTGCAGAGGAATTAAGGCTAACCACAAGAGAATCGTTCCCTTGGCCTTTCAGTTTATGTGCTTTCATAGCCACAGAATAACAGCAGAATTGCTGGCCCATTATGTTATCATTTCTATTTGATGGCATAAAAGTAAATGCTATATTCATAACCCCATCTCCAGATGAAAGAGAGCTGTCAGTCTAAGGTGAGGGTATTTGCTTCTGTATCCCAAGCCCCCCCGGCTGTTTTAGGTACCTACGCTGCTGTAGTCATCTTTGAGCTGCTCATGCACTCTGGTGTCACTACTCAGGATAGCGGCAGGAAACAACACAGGGAGAAGAAATGCTGATGTAACAGTTCCCGATGGGAACTAGCTGCTCATTAATATGCTCTTAGGCTGTCATACTTTGAGATGCTGGTCAAAGGTGTTTGCAAAGCTGGAAATGAAGAAATGTTCACCTCTTCAGCCTTGTCTGTGCTAAGAATTTAACACATTGCTGACAAAACACAGCAGCAGCCAGAGTAGCTGGAGCAGCGCAGGTCTAGCCAGAGCATGGAGATACTGCTGACAACTTAATAACCCACCTCATACCCCAACCATCCTCTGAGTTCCCCTACTGTCTGCTTCCACCATGGAGCATCCCTGGGGCAGCGGGATCCAGTTGCTCCAAAAGGTTTTGTTTGCTTAACATCGGTGTCGGACGCCTTCATCCTGAGCAGAGGGCTGGTGGCAGCATTAAGCTGTTTCTAGGCAGGCTGGATGGATCCCTGCAGGCATCTGTTGTGACAAAGGTGCTTGAGACAGTCCCTGGAGTGGCTGGCAGGGGTTACAGCCATCCTGCACTTCCCCAGGCAGTTCCCGCAACAGCCCTTACCACCGGAGGCCTTGATGAAGTTCAGCTACTTCCCCTCAGCAGGTGCAAGGCGAAGCAAATACTGAATCTTCTGACCTCAGAAGGAACATCCATCACTCAATTTCTTTAGTTTTCATTGTGCTAGCTGGGATAACTTGCATCTACAAGCCCTTAATAGCATTCCTCACTACAGCTAATAAGCACGGTGTGAAGATTCCCATCATCTTCTTTGAAATGGGCGACCAAGAGTTTACGCAAGAGGACCGTGGGGATTTTTCAGACTGACAAGAAGACATATATTTCTTTCTGGACATACCTTCCAGCTGCTCAATGAGGTGACAAAGAAATAAATCCGTCTACAGACACTCTGTTACTTTTTTTGTGAATAGCCACCATTTGCGTTACAAACATTTTAACAAAGACACATTGAGCTAAATTTAACCCTGTGACTTTGATGAGTTTAGTCCATTGATTTTGTGGAGGAAAATACAGAGCTGAGTCTTGTTTTTTATTAAGCTCAGAAGTACAAAGAACCCTCTCAAAAATGGCCACTGTGGGACTTCAGCCAGCAGAGGCCCATAACCAAATAATGGGAACTTGTTTGATTATATGTATCTGTTGGGTAAATATGCACAAAAGGAGTATCTCTTATTTTTAACAGATAAATTAGCTGCATCTATTTTTAAAGAACAAAGTCTTCACTCTCCATTTTCGAAGGTCCCACTAACTAACTTAAATATGGTGGATTGAATTCCAGAATGGCTAGGTTTGATTTGTAATGAGAATCAGATCAACAGATTTTACTTATCTCAATGCAAATGTCCCTCATCTATGTGAATTAGGAGTCTCAGTCAACTCTGAGTTGACTCCCAGAATTCAATTTCCTGAGCAGGAGACAGTATAGATTAGTTTGATTTATAATAAATTTCAACCCTCACAAGGTAGCTACTGCCAGCAGTGTCTCCTCTTTCAGAGCTGTAGATCTTAAAATATAGGAACCAGATACTGAGGTTAATAATTAATGTGAAGCCTCCAGATCTTACAGCTTTTCCAAGCTAAAGTAATCATATAAAGTTCCAAAAAGCCAAAGAGACAACAACAACCAAAAAAAAAAAAAAACCCAGAAAGAAAGTCACAAGAAATGCATCCTTGATGCAGCTGATGTGTGCTAAGGCAGTGGTTCAAGTATTTTAGAGATGGAGGTTGCAGTAGACACTGGGATTCATTAGCAGGAGAGACTGGGGTTCATATTTTGAAGACATGCAGGAGCTGACTTTATCTAGGAATTCTTGGATTCCATCTCTCTTCATAGCAAACACTTTATCACACTCCATAGCAAGTTTTATCCCTTTCTGTAATTCAAATTTAGACCCTTGATTGCAAAGATCAGGTCTGCAATACGAAGCATCTCTGAGTTACCACAGAGCATCTGATGCCCCAGAAGCCCATGCTGTCTAGTTCCAAGAGCTTCGACTCCACGCCTAGGCTCATTGTTAATGAGCTGTCCTCTATGTCCTCAGTAGCAGAGGACATAGAGGACAGCTTGGAAGTCTGGAAATTAACAGAAAACCAAAGATTAACACCCACAGCAGATAAATCACAGGAATTCTGTAGCACATGTGCAAAAAGGTCAGGTGCCTGAGCAATGGTCTAATAAGGAAAATGAGTAGATGCTGGAGTATGACAAGAAGAGCCTTTTGCCTACAAACATTTTTGAGGAGGGATGTCTTAGTGCATGGAATTTCTTTTAATTGGACCTATTAAATACAACACTGCCTAAGGTGATGATGTCAGACTATCCATCCTGCAAATGTCCTTACGCAGTATATTGAGCATCCTGATGGAGGTCATTGGATGGGGAGTCACGTTGTCAAAACTCCATCCTACTCTGTCTGGAATATGTCTTTGGGGAAGTCTTTGAAAAAATAAGGGTATTTGAGCAAAAGCTGAAAACTTTAGATCCACAAACATATGCATGTGGGGATTACAGACTAAAACCTATCCAAATTGTGCACAGAGTGGCTACACCTGTATGTTATGAGTTCTGTTAGCTTCAGTCTTCAGAAATTAGTTTTGAAAGCTATGATGAAAGGCATTATAAAAATTCATAATATTGATTAGACTTTTCTGTTATAATTGCTTCAGATAATATAACATACAAAGATGTTCAGAGAGGTAATGTACACTGTGAAAAGGACTGTGTATAAAAATATGGATTGAAACCGATACCAGATTTGAACGAGTAACAGAAAGCCCTTTTACAAGGTGACAGAAATACATTGTAGAAAGGAGATTGGACAGCAGCTGTTTGGTTGCTTACACATTCACAAGGAATGTCTCACTGACAGACTGCTTTATAGTGGCCTGATCCTTCACAAATGTCAGAGCAAGGGGTCCTGCTGTTCCAAAAGAGAAATTATTATTTTTTTATTATTTATTACATTATATATTATATATAATACTATATTATAATATTATTGTATATTATTATCATATATTGTTATTATATCATATTATTATCATCGTCGTCAATCACCATCGTTATGTAATGTCTCTAACAGGAATGGTCCAGAAACATTGGTTTGATTTTTTTTCTTTTTTCAGGAGGCCTGTATACATGTTTGGGAACAAAGGTTGGCCTGGAGGAAAGGCTGCTCATCCTGCCCTCCTCAGCTCAGTGCTACTGGTGGACTCTCAGATTTCCTGCCATCGCTGCAGCGGAGTCGGAAGCAGATAAAATCAGCTGGCTTCCATAAGGGAGTACACGGCAGATGGCACTGTTGCTTTAGCAGTCTTGCATAAGTCGCTTTTTTTTCCCCTTTGCAGGAAGTCCCAGGTACATTTTTTCCTCCTACCCTCCCTCTTTCTGTGGGATTTTACCCCATTTTCTAGGATCACGTCCATCCACGCCCAAGCGTGGTGCTGTAGCACCAGGGTCCCTCGGAGCGAGCATCACCTCCTGGGCAGGCCTACATCCCCCACACTCCTTGCTTAACACCACACCGACTTCCAGCAGTTGCTTTAAGTAGGGAAAACCTCGCATTTGCATAATAATTTATTCCCATTGGTTCCCTTGTATGCCCAATTTAATTAGTTTGCAACATTTCAGTAGTGTTTTTCTCAGATGTTAATAGCATGTTGGGGAAGCTGAGCACGTTTCTGCCATGTCTTTTCACTTGCAGCACACAGACTTTTTATCTCTTTATGTAACTTTGTCTCAGCGTTTGTTTTTTTTTTTCATTTGGATTTTCATGCCAGGTGCCTTGATGCTTATCTGCAATATTCCATAATTCTTACAGCAAACATTTTTTTTTTTTAAAGGCTAATATTTCTGGGTTTCCCTTACCCTCTTATCATCAGTCATTTAGATGGTAAATTAGTTTAGACTTTCCTAGATGCGTTTTAATTAGAGAGATACTTGTTTATTTACCACTAGCTGCATATGCATGAGCTGGCTTTTTAATGCAGTCCTATCCTGAAAGCCACTGGAAGCTCTCCCTAAAATCAGTCAGCATCAAGGCAAACGGAAACTTATGGGAGATTTTGCCATTAGAAAAATACCTGAGGAATTGCAAACCCTTCGTGTCTATCCTGGCAGATGCTTCCTCAGACAGGACTCTGGCCTGTTTAAAACCATGGGCCTGGTGCCAAAATGTGTAACCCTGAGGTGAGCTGACCACCTGCATGGAAACCAACCCCATATTTCGGTACCATTTCTGAAAAAAAAAAAAAAAAACCAAAAAACTGAGTCTGGAGCTTCAGATCAGGGAGGCAAGTGTTTCCCCAGGGAAGCTGGAGCTGCCTCAAACAGGTAACAGGAAACCCCAGGCGCAAAGGGGTGTCTGGATCGTGCACCCTGGCTCAGTTCACCGAACCAAAATTGCAGGCAAGCTCTGCTGTGCCCTCAGGTAGAACTGAGAATAAAGACCTACATTTCTTTGCTTGGACTGAGCATGAATTGCTGTGCTTCTCTGGAGCATGGGAGGAGTGTGAGGTGTTGGTGCTGGCCCATTGCTTAGTATTTGTCCAAGAAATAGGAAAACTTCATCCTCCAGGCCGAGATTGCTCATACCTATTTTTTACCTCTTCCTCTGGAAGTGGTGGAATAATAGAGAAAGAAAAGTGACTTTCATGGAAGATACAATATCAGAGCAATTCAGACTTGAGATCCTGGAACTTGGGGTGCCATAAAATGATTGAGGCGTTGCTCTTCTTTGGACCCCAGCTTTCCAGAATTCTGAGTCAAAAAGGAGGTATTTGGTAAAGGTACCACCAGGACTAAGTGACTGTTGACAGCCGAGCTCAGAGTCACGGTTTTGAAATTAGGTACTAAATCTTGTTTTGGTAACTGAAGTTATGTCTACACTGTGGAGGCCAGGAGTTCTTCCCACCTTCTGTTGTTGAGGAAAACCATAATCATGTACTGCTGCTGTTTGAGACCTTTGAAACTTTGCTGTCCATCATCTTTTTGCAGAATACAAGAGTTTCTTGTAAGGTGATGCTGTGAAATTCAGCATATCCCAGTATAAATCTGGGAGCACAAGGATTACAGAAGGTATACCTTCCTCATCACTTTTGCCTCATAACTTTGATTTAGAAGCACTTTTGAGTGCCAGCAATTTTGTGTCCAGATTTGTGTGTCCATCTGAAGCCCATATGTCTTCCAGAATTGTAAATCTAAGCGAGCCTTAGGGCAAGACTAATAAAATATAATTCTTGGGGGTGCACAGGGGAGCAATGGGCTCCCTTAGTTAGGAGCGCCCAGGACTCTTGGAAGGTGAGAGGGAGCTTCCTGGCTCCTAGGACAATGGAAAGCACAGGGACTACTAATTTGGTGTGAAATCCTGAAAGTCTGCATTTTGTCACCCTGTAAATGTTGGTCCGCTTTGTTTGTTATAGGAGCTAATGGACATTTAGGGAGTCAGAATGTGAAAGACCTAGGTTACACCTCCTTCCAGTTTTCCTACAAGTGCAGGATTGTCCCATACAGCACAGAAATGTTCTCCCTCTAGGCAACAAGTGTTGCCCTTTTGGTTTGTTTCTGGATACATTTAGCATAAAAATTAATCTTACTAGGAAAACAATCTCAAGAAAAAAAAAGATTGTGTGTGTGTGTGTTTTCTATGAGAATGAACATGAAAGAAAATTGAGGGAATACAAAGCAAAATAAATGCAAAACCTGTAGATTGAATTATGTCATCCTTACCCACATGAATATAAACTGGAACTATCCACATGAGTAGATGTCACGAAAGCAAATCAGTATCTTATAGACTTGCTTTTTTTGAAGACAGATGGAAAACAATGTATTCTTTAATGACATATGCATGTTAATACAAATTGTATACTCTCCACTAATCTAATACTCACAAAATGAGCACATCCATCATGAAAATTAAACAATAACTTCTTACTTGAACAAATTCTACAATGAATATGTTACAAAAATAATTAAGAGATAATGTCAATTGGCTAGAAGTTTATTGTAAGAGAATGTTCTCCATTTGTGAGACTGAAAAAAAAAAAGCCCAAGATGAATCAGGGACAGTTACAAAATAAAGTCACAGGCATGTTTTTCTCAAACCATGAGACATATCCTTTGGTAATATTCTATTATAATGATATTGTTTCTATTAAAATCCATTGATTGAAGCATGCTTTAGACAACTGACTGACAATTGTTCTCTGCAACATTTTGGGAAATATAGGTCTTGGTTAATGTCAAGAACATTTTTTTTTCTCCTAGCCTATAGAAAGTCATTTTTCAAGCATCAAAAAACCTCTTACTAATGTTTGGTTTCACAGACAGGAAAAGGTTGGTTTGGTTCTTGTTTAATCTCAAGTTTTTCCTTGGGGCAGAAAGCATTGATATTTTCATTCCTCTCAGGTATACTGGATTTGCCAGATTTTCTTCATATTGGCTGAATAGACAGCCTTGCCTCCTGCGCTGCAACAACATTCGATGTTCTGCAAAAATACAAAATGCCTAAGAGCCTCTGGGAATCTGCACCGAGCTGGAAGCTAGTATTTAACTCCCAATTCTGCCAAGTCTGGTTTATGTTTCCTAGCAGTTCCCGGCCTTTGTTTTAGACCTACAGCTACCATTTTAGGAAGCTATCGGGTTTTAGTCCCTGTTTTTACGAATAATTTAAGAAGGATGTTGCACAGGTTTATTTCTAAGAGATGGAGCCATAAACTCCTCCTCAAATTGTTGAAAGCCCTGATGTGATCAGAAAGTCTAATGCCACACAAAAGTCAGAGTATTGGCCGAGAAACAGAAATTAATTTCTCTGCCGCAGCCTGTGAAGATCAAACTATAATTTTTAACCTCAGAAAGAATCCTGCTACATGCTCAGTGTAATCTGAAGGCATGGAACAACTATGGAGAAACAATGATGGAAAGCCTTAGTGCTTGTTGGTGATGACATTTCATCTTACATGAGAGTTTCATGCACCTGTGAGAGCCATTAGCAAGAAACCTCTTATGTAGGTCCCTTCACCTCATTTTCAGGTGACCAGATAGGTGTTTCTTGCACAGGTGGGCTCTTCTGTGTTCACTTTGCATCTTTTCATTTCCTTTTGTGTGTGATGGTATCACTTCCAACAGCAAAGGGGAAGGGACATTCCATTCCAGATTAGTCCCTGAGCTAGGTCAATCACTCCTTTATCAGGGTCAGAGCAGAGAAAAGAACTGAACCTTGGTTTCTGATTTCCAAGGTGACAGCTTTCAGCCTTAGGTATATGAGTGGGGAAAAAAAGAAAAGCAACGGTAATCTCCTTTTAAGGAGAACTAGTGAGTGCTCTAGGTTGGTTAGACAGGCAGCTCTGGCTGATGACAACTGGTACTTTCAGAACCCATCTACCCCATCAAGCTTCTCACACATGGGGAGCTGGTGGGCACAAGTCCCCAGCAACTTACAGGGTTTTGATGTTTCTGAGATCTAATGAAGGTGAGACCCAGCTAACTGCTATTTGGAGTTAAATCCAAACTGAAGTTTAAAACCAAGCTAGAGCAATTATTACCTTCTCCAGATGTTGTAAATGTTCTGATTGGTGATATAAATGCCATTGGCAATAAGGAGGGTTGGGTTGGGTTTTGGTTTGTTTTTTTTTTTAATAGCAGTTGTATACAACGAATAATCATTTGTTATTTTTACTTTGACATTGTCATTAGCTGTAGCTATAAAAATGCATTTTACCTCTTTTCAAATACAGACCTAATCTTGCTTTAATTTAAGTTAATGGCTAAACTGCTATTGACTGTGGTGGGGAAAGCTCCATGCCCCTATATATTTAACTGCCATAATGTAATTGCTTCACAGGGTTTGCAATACAGGATTTAAGTTAATAATCCTTTTTGTATTGCTATATATGTGAAAGGCAAACTTATAATACAGAAATAATATGGTCGGTGTTGGCAATATGAAAGTTTAAATCATACAACTTACATTTTCCATAATAAATGTGCAGATTCTAATTAGAAATAGAACTAAAGTGAGCACTGTCTATGGATTTATCTTAACTCACAAGGATTATCTTCTGCTTTATAATGTGAATGCAGCTTTTATAAATTGAAAATAAATCATGAACTTCAGGTTGATTGAAGCTGTCGGAGTAACTGGGGCAAGTTAGAGCTTGAAGCCCATTGGCAAACCAGGTTTTAAAAATATATCCTCACTTATCTTAACTCCCTTTCTGTCTCATTTGATAGGCTCAGGGCTTCACCTCTGCTGAGGAGAAGATGTGGTACATCATGTTTTGAAGAGCATAAGCAGATTTGATAGAAGTCTCGAAGTAAGGACACACTTTCATGAAAATGCAAATTTAAGACTGCATGGATTTCCTCTCTCTTAAGCAGCCATCTTCTTTTGGAAAAATCACCCATTTAAGGTAAGTACATTGTTTGGGTTCTGAGTTTTCCTGCATAAATAGATACTTCTGATTATCTAACAAGCATGCAAAATATTTGGTAATGTTGTGCAAGGCCATTGGAAAGGGGAAAAACAGTTTACACAGAATTATATGTGCAGTCAGAGCAAGCATATATTTGGCATCACAAGCCTGAAATAATTTATTATAGAGGTCATAGGGCATTAGTAGATCAAGTGTCTGGTAATGGAGACAATATTTCTCTGTTCAGTTTGCTACATGCTGTCTAGTAGATAAAGTGGAATCAGAACATAGTTTAGTCAACATAAAAAACCTGAACTGCACTGGAGCTAGTTATCTAGAGACTTCCAACAGCTAAACCTCCCGTTTGATGAGATTACAGCTCTGGTTTATTCTGTCACTGCTAAAATAGAGGACAACTGAACAACACTGACCTACTCATCAGCATAGGCAGCTGTTTATCAGCAAAAAAACTATGGCACATATTTACTACTGAATATCAGGACCTATTACTCCTTCTGCTCCTCTGTAGCACAGAGGATACTCACATGTTCAATCAGTGATGCAGCTTCCTTTGTGCCCTTCACTGGGGAATACACCTGAAGAAGCACCCCTGAAGGAAAATGTTAGTGTACCCATGGAATGAATGATCTCCTCCTCTCCCCTCATAAAAATTTAGAAGGTGATGGTGCCATGGGATCGTGAAAAAAATGGGGCTGCTGGACCAGCTCTCTGTGTACTTGAGCTTTGGGGTGCTGGCTTCTGTAAATGTGGTTCTTAAAAGTAAACCACATCTCTAATGCTCTTTGGCTTACCTATATGTCTTTCAGTAAGTAATTACCCAGTCAAAAACTGGTAAGGACCACAGAGCTAGCCTTCACTAGAAGTGTGTATTTTTAATGGCAAAACACAGGCCTTTGAGATGTGACCAAACCAAATGTCCTCCCTCTCAAAAAAAGAAAAAAAAAAAGAAAGGAAAAAAAAAAGGAAAAAAGAGGAAAAACCAAACCAAACCAACCAACCAACCAACCAACCAAAAAAAAAAAAACCCAAACACAAGGAAAAAGAGAAACCCAAGAAAAAAAAAGCAGCTTTCTCAGCAGTTGAAGAGCTCTCATGTCAGGGTTGGGAATGCCTCCTTTTTCCTCCCTCAGCTGTAGACTGACAGGGCATGTCTTAAGGCATGAGGCATTGTTCAGTCTTTGGGGTGGGAGAGTGTTGCTTTTGAGAAAGCACCCTCTGCTTCCACAAAGATCTTGCTAATCCCAGTGCTACTGTACAAAGATGCAATACAGTAAGTGTCCTCTTCCTTGTCTAGCTCTTTCTGAAAGACTGTCCATACCCACTTTCAGATGGTGGCAGGTGGTAAACCCTGGGAGAAGAGAGGCATATGAACGCTCTCTATCCACTTCTGTCTCAAGGACTGCAGACCTAAGGCACAGCTCTGCTCACAAAACTGTCTCCCGGCACAGGCAGTTCTCAGAGCCCAGATCCTTGTGCTTATACCTCTGAGAGCCTACAGGCAGCTCCTCGATGTATTTCAAAGAGAAAGATGCAATTCAGGCTTAAACTTTCCATGCCCCGAGTCAAACTGTCAGGATGCAAATCTGCACTCAGACACAACATTTAATCAATCTCCAGAGAGTGACAGAGAGGAAAACATACATGTCCTATGCCTCCAGCTGCCTGCACTGATCCTCACTTGCAGTAAAGTTCCTTTCTGGATCTAGATTGTTATCTACTAGTCTTTGGAGTATTTGCATTAGCTGAATTAGCTATATGGATAGGAGTCGGGAGTTTAGGGTAGTGATATAGAAACAGTTTTCTAATTTTAATTAGTTCTGTTAAGTTTTATAGGATTTTGTAAACTTTAGCTTTTCTTTCATCCTGGACAGTTAAATTCCCCATGTGAATAAATCATTTCAAAGAAGTGTAGTTTCACAGAAAGGTTATATCAGAAGGGACTTTTAGAGGTCAACTAGTCCAACCTCCTGCTACAAAGCAGAAGTGATTTCAAAGTCAGATCAGGGTTGCTCAGGGCCTTTACCTGTCAAGCTTTAAAAATCCCCAGTGGTGGAGTTTCCACAAACCTTCTTGGCTCCAGGACTTAAACATTTTTGCTGTAAAGAAAAGCTCTCTTTATATCCAGTCCAAATTTCCTTGGATGCAGCTTGTTATCATATTTCACTTTATGACTCTGAGAAGGGCTTGTTTTCCCTTCTCTAACTCCTCCTGAGGTGGTGGAAGATAGATAGATCTCCCCCTGACTTTCTCTTCTACAAACAGAGCAACTCCAGCTCCCTTTCCTCATGTATCATATCCTCCAGCTGCCAACCACCTTGATGTCTTTCCACTGAACTTGGTTCAGCTTGTTCAAATCCCTCTTGGACTGGGTGCCCATGGATGGAGTACAATGTTTCATGTGCAGTCACTTCAGTACCAGATGGAGGGGACAAAACACGTTCCCCAGCCTGCTGGCTATGCCTGTGCAGAAGAAGCCCAACAGGAGGTCTTGCCTCCGTTTCTGTAAGGGTGCATCACAAGTTGTTGTTTTCTGAGGTCTCAAGTCCTTTTCTGCAGAGCTTCCTCTCCAGCAGACCCCAGCCAATGCTAAACATAGATTGCCCCATCTCAGAGGTAGGACTTTGCCTTTGAACTTCATGAGGCTCCTGTCAGCTCATTTCTCCTGCCTGTGTAGCCTTGTGTGAGCTGCAGCCATGTCTTTCAGCACATTACTGCCTCACCCTCCTCAGCTCTGGGCATGAGCATGTTGGTGGTGGTCGTCAATCAGGACAGTGATGGACATCATTGAGGGTGTGTTAAATGGTATCAATCCCAGTATAGCCAGTTTACTTCCACTGGACTTTCTCATATGCCAGGGCAATGCAGAAAATTTTTCTTTTATTTTCTTTCGTTTGGTGATGGTGGTTGATGTTTTTCTTTTATGGCTACAGTTCTAGCAGGAAACCACCATCTTTATACGAGATTTTAAAAAGGCTGAACTTACTTCTGCAATGCACTTGACCAAAACATCTGTTTAGGAGAAACATTGTAGTAACAGTCATAGTGCTAATGCTACTAAGGTAGTTGCTATTTTCTTTAAGCTCTAAGTCTTAAAGCAGTGTATACCTAAGTAGGTTTTTCCAAGAGAGGAAAATGAGGTATTTGTGGTTGGAAACGCATTCAGTTGAGGCAGATAAAATAGTACCAGAGGAAACATTTTCCCATAATATCTGACAATTCCTATCCAGCCACATTATGTATCAGGATTGTGGCAGGAAGGACAATCGCCATGTTGCATTTTTTCATGTATTTCCGGTTCATTCTGCAAACACACACACATGCATGCACACACACACATCTCTGGCTCTCTCTCTGCCCCCTGTATTTCTTGTTTCTTGCAATTGCCCTCATACATGCTGAATTGTAAAATGATTCATTTTGTCTGTTTAGTGCAACATTACTTTCCATTTAGTCCTACTATTCTATTCAAAAATTTTGGGTGTAGATACAGAGAGATTTTACGTTTAGTAGGTTTTTTCAGGTTTTTGTTGTTTTGGAAGGGGAAAAAAGGTTTCTTGCAATATAATATTTTCAGCTTTTAACTATATTATAATAATAAGAAGATTTAGGTTTTTAAAAGCGAAAGCCTAAAGCTTTCTTCCCCCCAATTTGCATAAAATGAAATTTCTGCTTTCTTCTCCCTCACAAAGGACAAGAATTGCAGAATTCCAAAAGTATTCTCAGCTGAGTTTTGTTTTCAATTTCCCTCATTCAAAACCATTTACATCTGTGGAATTCAGCATCTTTATCACACACACTTCAGAAACTCTTCCTGCTGTCTCTAGAGGTTGTCCCCATTCTCACTGTGGGAGAGTTAAAAGGTATCAGAAATCACATACCATTAGCAACAAGGAAAATTCTTGTTTGCCGAACACTTAAGAGGGAGAGTGCTGAGGAGGAGGATGCTCTCAGCCATTTGTGTATCTACCCAAAAGAACAGCAGAATTGCTCAGCGCGGGTTGTGTGCTTTGTGCTTTAACTGTATCGATCTTGCCAGGACAGCGGACAAGCCCTAATTTGCCCCCCCCCCCCTTTTTTTTTCAGTCTGTGGGCATAAACAATTTAAGGGGGAGAGGTGTGTGTGTGAGGTGCTGTTTCCAGGACTGAGATCCTTGCTAAATTGGTGAAGCCAGTGAGATTTCTAGGTAAGGATTTCTAGCAATACCTCCTGAGTGCTGTTTGCTGACCACAATGGTCTCTACGGCCCAGTGGACCCCTCACTCCTACAGCAGGAGGGTGGCATCCCATAGCCATGGCTTTGGCAACACTGAAAGAACAATCTTTCTCCTCTCTCCTCTCATTTTTGTGAATTTCACAATGTGATATTTAAAAGCCAAGTGACACTCACTTAACCCTAGTAAATTTATTTTTGTGGAGCTCTTAGTCTTCCAGACTGCCTTTGCAATGGAAAAGGCTGAGGCTATTTTAGACTGAAAGATGAGAGTTTCCACTGTACCTTCAAACTGAGTGTGGGTGGTGCAGCCAGAGGGTTTAGGACATCAGGACTGCAAGCAGTATTAAAACAAACAAACAAACAAACAAACAAAACAAACAAAAAAACCCAAACAACCAAAAAACCAAACCTCTGAAATCCTACCTTGTTTTCTGAACTTCCCTCAGTTTACTAAGAATGGGAAAACTTTACTGCTGTTTTAGTAAACCCACCTCAGTCAAACCATAAGGGCAACACATCACAAGGTCAAACTACACCCTATCAAAAATGAAAGAGATAACATCTCTACCCTAAAGCCATAGTAAAAGTTGCACATTAAAAAAAAAAAAAATAAACACCATTGACCCCTTCCCCCAACCAGCAGTGTCCAAGCAAGTTTACTGTTACAGCGGCTGCAGATACATGTGTTACTGCTCCGTTTGACTTGCATGTGGGACTACAGCAAATTGAAAGGAAAATCGCATCAGGTTATGCCAAGTCAACCGGAGAAATGTATTGTGTCTCCTCAAATGCATCCTGTCTCCCCGTTTCAGCCGAATACTACCGCAGCTGTTCCTGTGCTCCTGGCAGTGCTATGTATGTCTTAGGCATTGACTTCTGCGGAGTGAGTTACCTTGGAGGAGCTGCCCTTAGAAATGCTGATCTGCTGCTCAATACTGAGCCCCTCCAGGGCACTTCTAAGTGGTTGCCCTGAAGGGGCGAGACCAGAACTACAATAAATCCTCTTGGAAATTTAGGGCAAGATATAGCACTGTCAAATGACAGAGATTCAGCCAATTTAAAGGTATTAACCTGCTTGCCATGTGTTTTTCAAGTATATAAAATAGTATCATTAGCACTAATAAAACTGTCACGGTTACAACGTTTGTGATTATCTACTGTATGTGGTATTCATTTATGTACATTATAGGGAGGTGTGGGAGTGTTTACAAAAAGATTAATGTATTACCAGCAGTGACAGATACACTGAAAATGGTCTATTATCAGATCCAGGTTTTCAGTTGCTTTTAACTTCTTGATCTTTTTCTGTTTTTTTATGCCTGAAGCTTGATTTTGGGGGTGGGAAGGAGCGAATCTTTCTGTTACCAAGCTCAGCCACTGACAAAGAGATTAAAGAGAAAACATACTTCTGTGCCCTAGTTACAATAAATTGGAAACCAAGTTATCCTATTTAGAAAGTAATAATTCTATTTAGTTTTCAAGGTTCAGAGCAACCAACACATAAGATTATTCACCAAAGGGTCAGATAAGTAAGATACACTGAATATTTATCTACTGGGTGACCTTCCTTCAAAAGTCTTGTCTGAGACAAGGAACCAAAGGAAAATAGTACCACCAGACACATACTTAGGGTACTTCACCCTTGCAGTACATAAGTGAGAGGACAGTGGAAAGGTAAAACTGGAAAGGCAACTACATAGACATATTTCTATATTTTAGGTAGTTCTGTTCAGCAGTTTTCCAACAAAATGTTTATGGACTTAGACCTCCTTGTAGAGACTTCTTGTGGAAATGCATTGGTTTTGTCAAAACCATCATGAAAGAGGCTTCTCAGATTGAATTTTTCCATTGCTAACCCCTTAGGTTTACAAAGCACTGAAGAACACATTTGCTGATGACTCCCATCAAGAGAGAAGTTTTGCTAAGCAGTGGATAGCTTGGAGACAATCAGGTAACAGGAAAGGTGGCCAACTGCCTGCCATAGGCCATAAATATGCAGTAACCAACCACCAACATCACAACAGCAATCAACAAGAGGTAGAATCTATTGCTGATTGGTTGATATGAAGCTAAAATCTCCAACACTTTCAGGGACAGAGAAAACTCTCTGTGGGGGTGACTGAGCACTGGAACAGGCTGCCCAGAGAAGCTGTGGAGTCTCCTTCTCTGGAGACATTCAAGACCAATCTGGATGTGTTCCTGTGTGATTTAATCTAGGTGATCCTGATCAGGAAGGAGGGTTGGACTAGACGATTTTTCGAGGTCCCTTCCAACTCCTAACAGTCTGTGTGACTCTGATTCTTATGCTGCCCAACTAATGAGAAGGCGGGGGGCACCCAGGAAGCTGGAAGGGGACACAGCCAGCACAGATGACCCAAACTAACCAAAGGGGGTATTCCATGCCATCATGGCATCATGCTCAACATAAAGGGGGCTGGTGGCAGAGGTGCACAATGCTCTGGAACATGCAGTTTGGGAACATCTGGCTTTGGGACAGCTCTGAGCTGTACGGTCTGACTTGTGAGGCTCGGTGGGAAACTGCATGGTGTATCACCATGTATGTATTTGTATATTTTGCTAGAATGTCCTGTTATTGTTGTTTCTCCCTCCCTCTGCTGTCCCAGTAAACTTACACCAACTCATGAGGTTTGCCTTTGCCTTTCCATACTCCTCCCTACCATGGGGGAGGGGAAAGTGAGTAGTTGCATGGTGCTCAGCTGTCAGTTGGAGCTAAACCACGACATTGTTACAAGCCTTAATTTATAGACCAATGAAAGAATGGTGCAATAATGGTGGTTCTTTTCCATCCTTTTTTTTTTCCCCCCAAAACTGGATTTCTGGCTGAAAGAAATGCAGGAGTGATCAGTTAGCTAAGCTTGAAACTGTGAAAGGTTGTCACATAGCCACATAACACCAGATCTATGACATAGCACCTTATTGTCTGGTCTTCTGCACTATTGCTCTTTCAAATGTTGAGGTGTCAAGATTCAGACCTTCTGAAATCTTTCAAGACATTTAAATTAAATGATTGTATTCTTGACTTCCTTATCTTCCCTTAGTATTGCAAAGTGATGCATTGCCAATTCAAAAATTTATGAAGCTAAGAACTTTTTGTTGTTATTGCTATAGTTTCAGGTATATAGATTCGGCTATAGTATAATTCAATATGTATGTGCATTTACATGCTTGTGTGTGCAGTGCAACCACCCTGCTAGTTGGAGAGAAACGGTACTCTTTGGGTGAATCATCAGACATCTTTTCTAATACCATCTACATCTTGTTCTTGAAGATTTGACCCTTCCCCATCCCCGTATTTTGACTTCCTTTACCTTGGATGTTTCTGCATATTCTGTTTTCTCTCTCTGACACGATTGACTTCCTTGCTACACCTCTACATATATCACAGACTCAAGATTGCTTTTTATGGGTTTCTTGCATGTCATATACAATAACTTCTCATGTATTCTATTTTACTTCTACATCTTTTAGTCTTAATTGTATCTTTTAAAGTCAGGGCACCTTCAAATTCTTCTGTATCCTAATTTTCAGATAGTGACCTTCTTCCTGAAGAACGGTTGGACTTTATTGCCTAGGTGAACCTGCTTGACAGGGGAGTTGGACTAGATGATCTCCAGATGACCCTTCCAAACCTTATGATTCTGTGAGATTCTGCGAGAAATATCTCGGTTGATGATGTGCTAAAAGATCACAGCTTCCTTGTACTCACCAGCTTCCAGAGGCGGAGAATTGAAAATAGGATATTCTCTAAAACATGTTGTCCTCTGCTATTGGTCACCTGCATTTTTCAGTCCTTTCTCTCTTTACATTCCTTCCAGTCTGCTGCTTGCCTAATAGCATCCGACTTCTGAACTCCACCGAAATATGACCAGCTTAATGCCAGAGTTTTCTGTAGAGATTTAAATGCCATGGTCCTTTTGTTGCTTTCTGATTGCAAGAGGTTACCTTTGTAACCAAATGACTATGCCTTCACAACATTTCCAGGCAGCTCCTTTTGTTTTCTCCGAGCCTGCACTGCAGTCGGAAGAATCTTCTGAAATCTTTTCTTAGCCCCATTAACTGGTGAGTGATAAAGAGCTATGCTCTGAAATATAATTTGTTACTTTATGAATGCTAAGCTCTTTCAGAAACAGATGGAGGTTAGCTCTCTGGGAAGGAGAAAAAAAAACCCACAGCAATTTTGTGATGCTCAATATAACAATTCTTGGAAGAAGCCTCCTTTCATATTTAAAATCATTTGCTATTTAAACAAGCCAGTACATTTAGAACCACCCAGCCGACGATGAACCACTTCTCTGAAGGTACTGACTGCTCCTCTGACTGCCTGCTCCCAAAGTACACATAGCAGAGTCCTTGGCAAAATTTGTTAATATAATTTTACCTCTTTGACAGAAAAATGCTAATCCAGTCCTAGGAGGTCTATTTAACTTTTGCTTTAGCTATAATATTGTCAATTTAAAAGGTGGTGGATTTTGGATCTTATAAGAAATCACACTGGATGAAGCATGAAGTCTGGAAATCCAAGGACTTAAAAGATATTTGCTGCATAAAATTCACTTTGTTTTTTCTACTAGATGTTAGCCTTCTCAGCAGCTGACATGAGAAAAAAAGCAGCCCAATAATGCTGTGAAAGGTAAAACTGAGTTCAAGAGGGAACGCTGCATTTTCTACACTTGGTACCCATTACTGTCCATAATACATAGACATTTGCAGTGTTTTTTGATTTCATTTACCCTGATGTAAACTCCAGAGTAAACCTGTTACAAACATGATTATTTTGGCTTTTTCCCAATGTTAGGGAACAGAGGATTGATCCTGCTGTCTGTTTTGTCCCTAAACCAACAAGGATTACTATAACAAAACGATGGAGTGCAATGTTTCTGATTATTCTAATAACAAATCCAAAAGAAATCATTCAATCTCACATGCACATAAGCAGCAGGAAAAAAAAATTCTTGCATGCATGTCAAACAGCAGTTTATTCCTTTTCTCTTCCAGACAGGTTTAGAAGGTAAGCTGATACAACAAAATGACAGCTGAATCTGTAATGTCTCTTGTCTCTGTTATCCGTATCTGCCAATCTGCTTGTCTACTGCAATGGTAGGTACCTGGGATGAATTGTTATGTCCTTAAATATTGCCGGGTTTCACTACTTACCCAGTATCAAAAACATGCTTAATATTCTTACAAAACCAAACTGCCATAGGATTCCACGCTAAATGTAAATAGTTTGTAACTAAGTTATACTGGTGAGGAAAACACCTCTTTTTTGTTCACCTTCCGCTGGTGTTTGAACAGAGGAGCAGCGAATGAATATACTTTAAGCTGGTCTGCTCAAATGCTGTGCCCAGTAATAGTTTATTTTATATTGGATTTTAATACAGTTTACTGTGTTGGGACATCACATTCCCCAACACATTCCCTGGTCTTTGCATAAGCTATTATAAACATGTCAGGCAAGACTCTGATGATACCTTTGCAGAAAGAACTTGTTATGCACATACATATTCTGTGTACAAATGTGATAAAACAAATCAAATTCAACCCTGCAGTTAAATCTTAATGTAGATCATTTTTTTTCCTTTTTTTTTTTCTCCCCAGGAATGATGCCTCAAGCAAGGCAAGTGTGTTTCAGTGAGGAAAAGGATTAGCATTTTCTAAAATTTCCAGTCTCTTTATGTACTACCTGTTCGTAAATTGCTAATGCTTCTTCAACTGTTAAAGCTGCAATGGCTTCTGTAAATCCACTTGCTGATGATGTGAGTTAAGCTATGCATTTGAGACCAAAAAAAAAAAACCCATGTGAGTTATGTCACAAATTGCCTTTAGTGCTTCAAATCTAGACTATCACATACACAGGCACATTGCTCAGGATTGTTCCAGCATTAAAAAAAAAACAGTTTTATGAGTCCTGTAGAGAGATAAATGCATTAAAATCTTTTCACAAGCAAGATAAGGTTTGAGGGTGGGAGTAGCATCTTTTACTGGACCAACCAGTACATTTGGATAAAGTAGAAAGGGCTTCTACACTGGGAAGATGATCTCTTTCCCCCGCATTAGCTTTTTCCAGCAAAGACCTGCAAATTTTAGCTTGCCCATGTCCTTTGACCATCACAGTGATAACCGTAGTAACACAAGGCTTTTTAAAGGCATGCAGCAATCTAAAAATAAATCTTTTTTTTTTCTTTTAAATATATTCCACCTTCAATGTTTGTGAATTTTCTCAGCTTCCAAGGGTCCATTGATATTACAGTATGACTATTCAGAATAAAATAAGGTGTATATGCTGCATTGCTGAGAACAGTCAAGAGAAGGACTTGGGGATGTTGGTCACTGAGAAGCTCAGCATGAGCCAGCAATGGGCATGTGTATCCCAGAAACCCAACTGTATGNTAGTAACACAAGGCTTTTTAAAGGCATGCAGCAATCTAAAAATAAATCTTTTTTTTTTCTTTTAAATATATTCCACCTTCAATGTTTGTGAATTTTCTCAGCTTCCAAGGGTCCATTGATATTACAGTATGACTATTCAGAATAAAATAAGGTGTATATGCTGCATTGCTGAGAACAGTCAAGAGAAGGACTTGGGGATGTTGGTCACTGAGAAGCTCAGCATGAGCCAGCAATGGGCATGTGTATCCCAGAAACCCAACTGTATGCTGGGCTGTATCAAAAGAAGCATGACCAGAAGGTCAAGGGAGGTGATTCTACACCTCTACTGCAATCTCATCTGGAGTGCTGTGTCCAGCTCTGGGGTCCCCAGTACAGGAAGGACATGAAGCTGATGGAGTGAATCCAGAGGAGGGACATGAAGATGATCAGAGGGCTGGAGCAACTCTCCTATGAAGATAGGCTGAGAGAGCCTCCAGTGTGACTTTAGAGCAGCCTGCCAGTACATGAAAGGGCCTGCAAGGAAGCAAGAGAGGGACTGTTTAAAACGTCCTGTAGTGATAAGACAAGGGTTAATGGCCTTCAGCTGAAAGAAGGCAGATAAGTAAGAAATTCTTTACTGTGAGTGTGGTGAGGCCCTGGCACAGGCTGCCCAGAGAAGCTGTGGCCCCCTCCCTGTCAGTGTTCAAGGCCAGGTTGGGTGGTGCTTTGGGCAACCTGGTCTGATGGAGGGTGTCCCTGCCCCTGGCAGGGAGTTGGGACTGGATGGGCTTGGAGGGCCCATCCAACCCCAACTGTTCTGTGATTCTTTGAAAAAAATCCACTTTTGTTCTGGGTCTTCTAGTAACACAGGACAGGAGGGGAGAGAACCAACCTTTGCAGAACATTCTTTTGTGAGGCTGCCTGCATAATTTTTGCCCTAGATGGATGGATTTTTTTTTGTAAAGAAAATACTGGCAGACATTTATATACCCTTCATGCTTCTGTACAGGATTTAGCAAGTATTCATTGTTCGTACATGTTATGTACAGAATTTGACAATAATGTTTTTCCTTTACAAGTTAAGAAGCTCTGCTGTGTCCTTCATCCACACTCCTCTGCTCTTCCTTTTGCTCCATTTCTTTGCTTTTTCTAGTCCCCGTCTCCTTGTTTTCATTACTTGGTCTGCTTTTCCATGAGCAAAGATTTTAGTATATTGGTTAATATGCCTTTAAAAATTTCAGGGATTTTTGTCTCCAGGACAATCTTTTCATTTCTCCTGAATACATTTTGCATTTTTTTCCCAGAAGCATAGAAAGTAAAGCAAAACTCAAGTAAGGTGGCACAATTAGGCCACAATTTTATTAATAAAAATCATCTGGGAACTACTATTAATAAGTTGCACAGGATAGGTCACAGTCTCTTTCCTAATTGTTTTAACCTGCTTGAAGGCTGTTTTCTCCTTCCTTACCACCCCACACCCTATCATGTCCTTGCCCTATGGAGATCTCCCTTAGCTGCCTTCCACAGCTTCTCCCCAGCCTAATGTCCAATCATTCAAGGACTAAAGGCCTCAGAAACGGAGATTGTTTCCTTCCAGCGACATAGTAGGAGTTCTGCTTTCTGCTGTGCGCTCATCTCATTTGGCTTTATCAAGCAAGGTATCAGATTCCTCATCAGATAAGTATCTGAAGTGGCTGTCGCCTGCTGAAATGGGCCAGTCTGAACTTACCCTTTCTGGTGACCCAGCCATGTCCCTAGAAAAGGTGGAAAAATTCACATAGTTTCAATCAATCTGGTGATGGAGGAAAATTACCTGAGTTCTCAAAACGTGGTAATGACTGCAGCAGGCTAAAATCCTACCCGGATACAAATCCCAGCGTAATGTAGGTGTGAGGGAGCCTTTGCATCATTGCTCTCTTCCATCTTCCTTTTAATTCTTCTACCAAATTCATGTTCAGATGAAGTCTGTGCCAAGTAAGCAGTGTTTCTCTGAATCCAGATGAAGGCACAGCCCTCTCAGTCATGGTGAAGTGGGTCCAGGATAGGGAGGCAGCCCAGGAAGAAGTAGGCACCAGCTGCTGCTAGCAGCACTTCTCAGCTGCCTGCCCAGTGGCTATGAGCATCCCTGGGCACATGCCTCTCCCTGCAACCCCTGGCTCAGCAGGAAGGAGGGAGTGGGCTCAAAACCCAGGAAATTACTTTCTCCCAAAACAAAAATATACATTTTCAGCAGCTGATGTTCTGAATCTTCATAACTAAAAAAACTCAAACCCAACAAACATGAAGCTGCCAAAGTTAATGAGAGAAAGTCTGCCTGGTTTTGTAAATGCTTCCTTTCTTAGATGGAATTGTACTGTGCTAGCATCTGTGCAAACACAGAAAGTTTGCAATTGAAGTGGAGAGAACAGGAGAGAGGAAATGTGAGAAAGGAAGCAGTTTGGCCAAGGTTATGTAGGCAGCCAGTGGCAGAGCAAGAACTAATACCCTCAGTCCCCTAATTCCCAGACCTTTTCTCCTGTCATCTGAAATGCTTTATTTCAGGCCCTTGCTATTTCCTGGTCTCAGTGGGTCAAATTGGACCAGAACATTTCAATGAAAAACAATCATTTTTATGTTCCAAGAATCACACTGAACAATCCTGCAGCTGAGGTTTCTTAGGTAATACGCAGCTGTTAGATGGAATGAAAGTTTGCTGTAAGTGCTTGCTGCTGAAATGTAAGAGTGAAAGATGACTTTGGAGAGCCTCAGGAGTAGTTCAGGCAATGTGTGTCCTCCCACAGATAGAACAAGGAAATTACATAGTCAGGGACAAGGAAAAATTCATAACTGGTTTTTATTAGGTTCTGTCCTCTATTTGTTAGGATTATTGCCTTCACTGTCGTCAAACCATAAATCTGTTTTTTTTCTCCTTTACACTGTAATTACAATCCTGTTTGGGGGATATAATATAACTGGGGCTAAAAAAATACCCTTAAACCCTCCCAGTAGCACTCACTTAAAAGGAAGAGCTACCTTTTTTTTTTTTAAAAAGCGTAACAATATATTTTGCTCCTAATAATATAGTAGACCAGAACAATCTAAAATATATGGTGGCGGTCTTTCAGGAATGAAAACAAGAGATTTAATTGAACAACTATCCTGGAGCATTCATTCATTCTCTGATATCATATTACATGTAAAAATACTGGGATGCTATTTCAACTACAATATGATGTTTCATTCAGGCTGTGGGGATTTTTCTGCACTGTAAGTATTCCAAGGTCTGCAAAAGCCAACACAATTGTAAAACTGTAATAATGATGAATGGATTGTGTTAATTGGTATTAAAGAATATTTATGCTGGATTGACTAAGTTAAAAACTGCAATTGGCCAGGGACACTTGGGTGATGATACCCAGGGAGTCCTATTAGCACTGAATTGATGTAGGAGCTTATCCTTGCAGCTGATGGCAATACCTCACAGTGAAGAAAGTTGCAGTGTAGCATACGAAGAGTGCAATTCCCACCTTAGATTTATGATACTGAGGGGTACAAACCACGCTTCATTCTGCATGGTCTGAATTACAGATCTGTATTTAGCTGGACAACATAGACCTGCTGTTACAATTATGTTTATGATTACAATGCTCTAGAGCGTGCAGTGCATTGTAATGCAGCTATTTATGCCATACCTTTTTAGTTAAGGCAATAACAGAGCAGTACATATATGAAAGTCTAAGGAAATTGTTGTGCCTCATTACCTGTGAGAAGTTTCCTTAAATAGATGCAAGAGAAACTCAGAGAAATTTAAGTTTCTCCCCATAATTATTCAGTGGTAACTTGTGTGCTAGTCTTCAGAGTTTTCGTTTTGGTGGAGCACATTATCCCTGCAGTAGATGGTTCTGTGCCACTTCTATTCAGTAGCTCTGGAATCTTCACCCAAATTTAGAAGAATGTAGCTCCGAACCTCACTGAGCAGTAGAGTAATTGCATCTCTCTTTTCGAGGTCCCTTCCAACCCCTACAATTCTGTGAGTCTGTGAATCTCTCTTACAGAGACTGGGCAGTGCAGCTTCCCAGGACATTGCTGCCTTTGCTGGAACTCCTGCAATCTGGGTTTCTGCAGACATGGTTCATAAATACAAGCCCACAGATCGTGAAACACTCCACAGTCCAGCAAGAGCCCTTTGTCCCCACTGAAGCAGCGATGAACACTGGGGACATGGAGAAGCTGTGGTGTGATAGAATTTCTGATGCATTTCTGGACCCTTTCCAGGGAAGACTTTTCAAAAGCAAGAGCATGTGCCCAACACTTTCTGAAAACAAATAAATGGATAAAGGTTGTTGAGCCTCTGGTTGCCTTAGAAAAATTCTCATCAAAGTCCACTTATCCTTCTACTGCAGTGAGTAACTTCCTTTAAAGATGACCTCTACTACTATGAGCCAGGTGACACCAAAGCAAGAGGGCTCTCTGGACAGACAGTCAGACACCATTTCCTATGCCGCTTCTCGTAACACCTCAGCAGCTGAAAGCTGCTAGTTCAATGGATCCATTGGCAAGAATTGTTTGTTCAGCCTCGACTGCACTGACTTGACTTTTTCTGAGTACCGGTCCGGACGTCGTGGGAATGTGACACCAATATCCACTACCAACAGTGATGTCAAAGTGCAGACACTTTAGGTGGCATCAAGCGAGGCTGGACGGAAATTCGCTTGGCACGAGGTAGCCCTATTAGCAACACCTTAAATGGAAAAGCAATCCATACATTATACAGGCTTGTCAAATTCCTCCACAAGGTCACTCCATCTTTCTCTACAGAAAAAAGAGTAAGAGTTTAGCAATATTTTGCTAAATATAATAGGGATCTTTTGGGTTAAAGTTGCTTTATTCACTGTAAATGTCTCATTAACTCTGATCAAAAGCAATCGTTCACTTGCTTCCTTAATATTACTTATATTTGACAGAAAGCAGCTGCAGGATACCTCCTCAATCCCACTCATGCTTATCATCACTGTTAGGACTATTAATTCACTGCAGTATACTTTAATGTACTATAACATTTAGAAATGGCATTTGGATGTGCAGTAATATTATTTTGCACAATTAACCTCTGATTCCCTTCCATATAAGCTTCTTCTAAAGAAATATCAGTTATGCTGTGTTATTTTCAAATTACATTGGGTTTTGTGCCTTTTTCCTAATAGGTTGCCCTTTCCTTAGATAGTAGTAACACACATTGAATTGTAATAACACTTTATGGTCCTTGCAACAAAACACTATAAATCTCAGAGATAAAGAGAGATGGACCCATTCCTCAGTCTTAGATCAGACAGCTCTTGACAGTTTTGAAAATCAAGTTCTAGATCCACATGCTAGTTTTGCAAACAACAAAACTAACCAATAAAAGAAGGAAATTCTTCTCCTTGAAAATGAGTGTTTAAAAATTCTAAATAAGATCTGTGCCAAAGACTACATCATTCAGGGCCATTCTAAGATAGAACAACTTAATTCATTCTATTGCTTCAGGAATTGGGAACTAGAAATCTCTGTTGCAGTGTAAAGGAGAACCATGCAAGATGGCTTGTTCAACTAATTTAATTTTGAGCTCTTCAGTTCTTTTCCTGGAACCGGCACCTTTCCTGAGACTTAGAGAATTAGGAATGTATGGGATGGTTCTAGAAATTTTTAATTTTTTTTTTTTTTTTAATTTCATGAGGGTAGAGATATGTCACTAGAACAGCACAAGCTCCATAGCATTGTGGTGGAGGCCAGAGCACAAATGTAAGATGTTATCAGATGAGGAATGTAGCATTTCAATTTATTGAGGATACGGTTAGTGAAAATACTAATCTCATTTATTAGTCTTGCTAGCGAGGTGTAACAGCACTGAGTCACACACAAATGGAGCTGATCTCACAGATTCATCTTTGTCCTGGTTTTTGGCTGGGATAGGAATAATTTTCACCAAACCAGCTAAAGGGATATTCCATACCATATGACATCATGTTCAGTATATAAAGCAGGGAGGTGGCCAAAAAGAAGGCATCACTCTGCTTGTGGATGGGCTGGGCACTGGGTTCTGGGCAGTGAGCTAGGTGCATTGTGTATGACCCACTTTGTATACTCTTTTATCGGTATCATTATTTTCCTCTTCCTTCGCTGACCCATTAAGCAGTCCCTATTCCAACCTCGAGTTTTACCTTCTTTCAATTCTCCTCCTCATCTCACCACAAGTGGAAAGAGTGAGCAAGTGGTACTTAGTTGCCAGCTGGGCCTATACCATGACAATCCTGATGGAGTGCACAGGAAAAATATATTTTGTGAGATCTGTTTGATGACTTATTGCTTTGCAATTCTATTCTGTCTAGATGCACAAAACTCTTGACATAGGTAGAATTTAAGTTTTTAATGTAGGTTTTAATGTTTTCTTTGAAGATCCAGCATCTAATCAAGGAGAATCTTTCTATAAGACTCTACAACAAATAGCTACAATTCTGCTCTAGTTGCTAGCATATTTTTAATGACAGTAACTTAGCTGACTGTGTTATTATCTCAAATATAATAATACATCTGAGATCAGAATTTAGCTCCACTTATTTTTCCAATGGTTTATGCTACTAAAAAGCTTGGTCAAATTAGGCTTTTTGTTGTTTCAAGCATAACTTCAAGTAACGACTATCAGAGCAGTATGTGTGCATCTCATCACAGAATTTGGCCCAAGGGTTTAGAGCTCCTAATATTTACAAAACAGATAATGTACAATTTGCTGACACAAATATATAGTTTTAATACTGCAAGGCTTTAAAAATTTATATTGATGCCTAGATGCAGGATAACAGTGGAAGGGAAATGAGTAAAATTTTCCTTTTCACATTGTTTATTTTGTGATAGAGTGAGAAAATTCAGCAACTTTGACTCATCTGGGTGCCTCACTGCATTGACTGTCATACGAAGTTGTGAAGGTTTTCACAAGATCATGCTCTTAATCCTTCCCTCTCACTAGATTTTCTAATCTTGGACTGTTATGTTCAATCACATGTGAACACATTTCTCTGACATTTGAGCTGTGCAAAATCTTTTGTGTGATTTCAAACAAGCTTTAATGTGCTGCCCAGTTACTCAATTTATTCAGTATTTCTAAATGGGGAAGAGGTTCAAAACCATCATCAATGATGTTTTCTCCTCAGCCATACTTGACAAACATTTGGATTTGCCTCAAGTAACCAAGAGAAGAATCTGGGCTAATGAATTCAACCATGATTAAGAAGGATATCTGAAGGTTTGATTTTACACAGCACAGATGTGAAGGGCTGTGCAAGGCAAGGTTAAAAGAGATGCGTAAGATGGTTGATGTGGGAGGACGTGGTCCAGCAGGAGGGATGGATGTTGGGTGGCTGTCAAGCCTCTTGCACCTAGCAGCAAAACTATGGACAGCTCAAATACATGTTGATATACTGACCAGCAGGCAGGAGCTCTTGTGGCATCATAAATGCCCATGGCTTGACCATTTGTATGTTTTCACCCCTGAACACTCATGAATAAAAACAGTTGTGGGTGCAAAGACTTTTTATGACTCACTGTGAGGGAGTTATCACAGCAGCTCATTCTGGTCCTGCAGACCACCCTGGGGGGTGGTTGCATGGGGACGTGGCAACTCAGTGCTTGGGGAGGGGAGGGTTGCTCCTGAGATTCTGACCCATAAGCAGGGCTCACGAGATTATGTGAAGGCTGCACCATGTGTGTGTTAGATAGCCATGGTGAGGATCCTCAGGGCACTGACTTCTGCTTCTTTGTGCAGGTTTCTACTCCAGCACAAAGCAGATGTTGCCTGCTGCTCAGTTTCACAGGCAGTGTTTGACAGCAATGCAGATTATGAGATACAGTGCAAGACAGCAGAGAGGGGAAACCCCAACTGCTTTGGGGCATCAATATCTGCTCTCTAAAACAGTGTCATAAATCAGACACGGGGTGCAATGAGGAAACAATATCCTAACAGCTGGATAATATGAATGGCAAAGTAATGCTATCCATTTGATGTAGATACTGGTTTTTTTTTTTCCTCTGGGCTCATCCACAGAAAACAGAATAAATAAGTCTATCATCTTTACATTCCCTAAAACTCTCTTTGTGTGAGATATTTTTCCCCAAGGTTCATTAGGGCTACTTATCTCTCCTATTTCTCACACATCCACACACTATTCCTTTTATCACTCACTTTATCCACCTATCTTGCTTTGCACAGTCCACTTCCATTTTCATGCATCCTCTTTCTCCACAGCTTTGGCTGTCACTCCTGAAGAGCCTGGAGTGTGTGTTTGGGACCAGCTTCTGACCAGTGAGCTCCAGTGTGTCAGGAAGGTGACCTGCCAGTAGTTTTAGGCCTGACTGAAAAATCAGCAAATAACATGAACAAGATGGGATTTGTGGTTTGCACCACTACACACACAGTTTGGGAGTCAAAACATTGGTGGTAGTGCAGCACAGAGGTTTGTGCACGTGCAAGGAGGAAGGAGAATTTGCCTTCAGATACATTCACCCACAGAGAAAGAATAAACAACTTTTTCCTCATTTACTGAAAAAAAAAAGGCAAACCCACCCCCTGCAACCCTCCCCCCCAAAAAACCCAAACACCAACCAACCAACCAACCAACCAACCCACAAAAGAGATGGGTTAGGCACAGAGAATAGCCTGTGGACTCTGTTGCAACCATGGAACTGAGCTCTGTTGGCTTATTGGAAAGAGAGGAGAGAAAAACAGAGCTTGCTCTGGTATAGAAGAGTCTCTCATGCTGCTAATCAGTTTGGTGGCCAAATTTGCTATTGTGATCTGATGGTTTAGCTCTGCCAGCTCTTGTAATTATCTCTATTCCCATTCTCCATTAGTGGCCTTTTCAAAGGATATGAGTTTTCACAGTGTCAGATGATGCCATGCAGTGAATACCACACCATCAGCGCATTGCTCACACAATACAGCACAAACGCTTTACAAATATAGCCTCCTGCAACAGGAGGTGGAACACAACGGTTCTGTGTTTCCAGGCCTCGGGGTTATGGTTTCCTAATAGGTGACCTTTCCTCCCTGAACATCCTTTTCCTCGCAGATTATGACATGGCAGTCCCATGCTATCTCATTAGCTGTGGGGAAATTAGAGCATGTGAAAAGATGAGGGGGCATTCAGGTATCTATGGCTGACAGGTAGCACACAAAGGCAGGGGACTCTGGCCAGCTATTCACCCTGCTTATCATCCCCCCAAACATCATTTCACAAGGCACTGGTGCAGAGAAGGGCATCACACCAGCCCACCAGCACACCCCAGACTTTGGTATGGTTCTCAGAAGTGGTGCCACACAGGAGCAATGTTTTCAGATTTAAACAAAACTCACAGAAACCACACGACAGGGCTTTTGAAAGACCTGCTGTAGCTGAGAGTGAGCAGGTGGTACGGTGATTGAAGGCAAAATGAAATGTCTGCTTTGACTGATGGGATATGTGCTTTTTTCCCAGGAGCTAAAAATGTATCTCGGGAACCTTTTAAGGGCATGTACACATGCCAAGCACAGTATTTAAGAAATTCAACATCACATGCAATATTTAAGAAATGAAACATAACATTTGAGAAAATGAGAAGTACCACACTAAAAATTCAAAGCAACTTCTTTTTTTTTTAAAAAAAACACCCACAGAACTGAACGACCAGATGATTCCCAAGAGAATCTGCTGATTAACTGGCTAAATAAGGACATCTGCAGGATGTAAGAATAATAGAAGGAAGTGGGAGTTTTGGCTACCACTTTTATAATTAGCAATTGTAATGATCTTAGTGGTGTCCTCCTGAAAGAACTTGAATATTCATGTTGAGGCACAGCATTATGTTACAGCGCTTTTGGTAACTGTAGCCACTTGCAGAAAGTCAAGCACACACTCAAATCAGGAAGTCAAAATGAGTGCTCCAAATACTTTCTGTCGGAAATTGTAAGGAAAGCTGTTATTTGCATGCAGTAAGATGGGAAAGAGAAACATAGCGTCCAAGACCTCCTTGGCTCTTTCAGTTTCCCCAATATTTGTCCTGTTTCTGCCTCTTGTTTTTTTTTTAATTGAAGATTAAATTGAGACCCAAGCAAATGTGGAACACAGCTGAATCTGTCAAGTTAGACCTCATACCATCAGGCCAGACTATGACCAAAGGCACGCAAAGTAGCAGTTACTATCTATAGGAAGCCAGGCACCCATCCGTTCTTTCTGACTGGATGCTAAAATTTCATAACCTAGGCTGAGCCTGCAGGTCTTGCAGAGTTATTTGGAGTTATTATAGTTAATTATATTTCTATAATTAGAAGCTTGCTGGTTTCTCTGTTTCTCAATTTTGTCACCTTCACAGCTAAGTCAGACACATGCCTGGCCATTCTTCTCTATCCTTTCTGTTTGTGTGACGAAGGAGCAAAGATGGATGAGATGCATCATCTTCTCAGAGAAACATTTAGAGCATAGTCACTACTCAGAGAAGCAGTAGAAAGAGAGACCCCCACCTGCACACTGATAGATCTGGCACCCTCAAAAAGTTTCATCCAGCCAGGAAAAAATGGGGCAATCTGAGGCCGAATTTGCTCTGTTTAGTCACTGGAAGAAGGAAACTCAAATGGACTCATGTAGATTTGAGTGTTTGCACGTGTGTGCTTTGACTGTGGACACTAGGCCAAACGTGCAAAGCCCAGTTAATGACTGACACATACAAACACACATCGTTATGCCCAGGGCAAGAAGGAATTCATTTGCAGAGCACTGAAAGGCAATGATCCAGGCATGCCCCATGTTCAGAGGAGCAGGCTGGCAGCTGCAGTGTGGTATCTAGGGCAGACCCAGTTTGATAGGGTTGTGCCTAGAGAGAGTTGCATCTAGCAGACTGGTCAGGTCATATCCATGCTTGCTATCAATCAGGGATCTGGCTGATTTAATTTCCTATGTTCAAGCAATGCTATAGCTGCACACACAAAGAGACTCTCACCAAAACCCTACAATGACAATCAATAGTTAGCTTTCTTTTCCCCTGCGTAATATGGCACACCATTCACCAGCTTATCTATGCTTTTTTGGTACCTTGCACATGAACTTCTGCACGCTTCAGGTAGCACCGGACCCTGTGATGTACATTTTGGGGAAACAGGCTATCTTTTGAAAACAGAGGGTATTTCTACAGCTACATGTTTCCATGGATGTGTTTTTCTTTCCCAAACATCTGTCTGCCAGAGTGGAAATGGCACTGCTGGTGGTTTCCCCTTCAGAGGCTGGCTGTTCCTTTCGCAAGCAATTTGCGTTGTGACACAGCTGGCCCCAGTGATACTCTGTATTTTGGATACCCATTGTATTAATATAACTGCTCCTCTCCACTTCAGCTTTCAGTCTAGTGTTCATTTCCATTACTATCAAGATGCTCCTCAAGTTCCATCAGTGTGAAGTTCAAGTGCCTAGATGTCCCACTCTTACCCTGGGCTGGCCTCCAAATCTTTCAGGTGTCAAGATATTTTTAATGCTAGTAAACAGCACATCTTTCCAAAATTCCTATATCCAGATCAAGGGATTTCTTTAGTAGCATAAACAAATACCACCCATGGCCTTCCCCCATCATTTGAGCACCAGTATATCACACTGGGTTCAGTTACAAGCGCATTTAAAATCAACCTATCCAGACAAATACACACAAGGTGAAGAAAATTTACCATGTGTAAAAACATGCAATATCAATCTGACAGAAGGTTACTCAACAAGTCTGAAAAGTTCATGCTTTATCAAAGGCCTTCACGTTACAAGCCATTAAAAGAGCACTCTTCACAGCAGGATCAGAATTACCCTTTTGGGCACTGGTGTGTGTACCCACATGCGTGAAGTCTAGCATGTACTAAGGTGCTTTGCCAGGCAGGGAGAAGAGTCTTCGATTTAGATGCTTAATGTTCTTCATTAACACTGTTGAATTTTGGCCACAACTTTTATAGACAATGGCTCAAGCCAGCAACTGTTCATGTTACAACTTAAGACCTAGCCTCCAAAATCTCCTTTTTAAAGTCCAGACACATCTGTGGAGAGAAAATGTGTGTTAAACAGGGAAATGTCAGAGGTGGAAACTGTATGAAAATCCTTTCCCCTAGCATATTAAAATCAGAAGTTTATATTTGCTCATACTTGCAGATCCACATTTTTCATTTTTTGTTTGTTGAAGACTTACCTTTAATTCTACAGTAAATAAAGTTTAATGTTTAGGTCCAACTTGTATGTTTTGGATTGCATTCATCTACACAGATTTGCAAACAGCAGCAGTTGAACTCCTGAATACTGATTTGCTGATACTGGAAGAGCTAGCTTGGGGACCACGTTGCCAGTTCCCGTATTACAAGAAAGTGAATGAGTAAACAAATTAGCAAGAAGGGGGTTTGTTTTTCTGGGTGAGTGTTTGTTTTTTGGGTTTTGGGTTTTTTTGGGTTTTTGTTTTTGTTTTTTTTTAACTGTAGTAATATTTGTGCAGAGAAGGAAATACCAGAATTTGCATGGATGGCAAAAGTCTATGAAATATCCTACTTGCCCTCAGATTGACTAATTATGGCCTCTAAAGCCCAGCTGAACAGCAGTCATAATAGTCAGGGAGGCCCCTTGTCCTCAGACAGCTGCTGGCCTAGAGGTCATTGGGAAGGAAAAGGAGGAGCATCCTGTCTGTACACATTTCCCCAGAAGAAAAGCTTTGCTGGCAAAGCCAGGAAAGATGCATTTCAGTGATAGCTCCAGTGTTTATCATTTCATACAATATGGCCAGGACTATGGAAGGCAATATCTAGGTAGAATGGTATTGTCTTATAGAAAAGGATAATGAATGGATCTAAGGTGATAAATGGCTTTGCCTTCGTGTAGGAAGATGAAATAATTCCCAGAACACACTGCCCAATAACATCTGTCTGCCTTAAATACTTGCAAGTGGATTGTGTTAAAAAGCTGCAATGAACTGATGCCAGTCTCTTGGATTACCTCGTCTGGGAGTAACAGGGGTGTTCACGATTCTACACGTGTAAAGATGCAGCAAGCAAAGACCCTTGTTACTAAGGTCTCTCTCCAAGTAATAGGGTACTACATGTTTTCAGTGTAGGATTTTCTTGCTGGTTTTGTTTGCATTGCTATTTTCCTCCTCTCCTCTTACCTCAAATACTAGGAGACAGAAAAAGCAAAAGAAGTGACATCAACGACAGAATTTTTTGTGAGTGTTATGGCCCTGCAACATGAACAATTCTGATGCCATACAGGTCGTGTGTAGACACAAATCCAATGGAGACGTGAGTACTGGATACAGATTTCAACAGAAGGCCACAACTACATATAAGGCACAGATAGTGTAACAAAAACCAATGAACGCAATAGTATTCCTGCAATTATATATGGCAGCTCCTAAAAGGATGTGCGGTGAACCAAAGGATACCAGATCTCTTTAATCCACTTGGGGATCTTGTTGGTGTGTGGGAAAAAGAAAACAGAGGAAAGATGATCTAATAGGCCCAGGTTTTTTACCCTCCCTTTTCAGACCTGAAGATCAGTCAGCTCATCTCCAGCTGCAGGATGGCTCTTGGCTTCTGCTGCATCCAGCCATGCCAAGCGGTGTACCCACAACCCTCAAAGCATATTCCTGTCCCACAACATGAGATTTTTGTTTGGTTGGCTTTTTTTAAAAACATAACTCGAACCGGTCTTTAAACCACTTGCTGTCCAATGGATGCATTTCTCCTTGCTCTGGTTCCTTGCCCACATAGTGTTTCTCCCTGTGAGTCATCTCACTGCTTCCCATGCCTGCTGGCATTTTGACCTTCAGATTCATCTTTCCTGCAGCCCTCACTAGGTTCCCCCTCTGCTAGAATTGCTTTGGCAGCACTGCTGACCAAGAGAAGCAGGTGTTTTGCCCAATCTTCCCGAGCAGCTTGGCATCCCTGCCCTTGTCTCCTTAACAGTCCAAAGTGCTGCTTCCATCTCCTGCTTTTCTCCAGGACTCTTCTGGATTGTGCATGTCCCAGGGTGACCTGGGAGCCCAAGCTGGCTCCATTCCAGCCCTCCCGTTGCAGCTGGCAGATGAATGGTTGCTCCCCAGGAGTGGTTGCATCCCCCTTTTATTACCACATCCTTTCATAAGCCTACCTCATTGAATACTATCTATGGATCAACCTCCATGACCAAGCTGCTCAAAGACCTGCAGGGCATCCTCTGCTTTCTCTTCTGTTCCTCTGACTGAAGAAACCACCCAGACAACCTGCAGGGCTGCTGTGGCCCTTCCTTTGCCCCCCGTTTTGTACCAGGCTTTCACCTTCTCTCCCAAGAGAAGACTGAAGGAACGTTGGCTCACCTGGGCATGTTCCTTCTGTCCCACTGTGTGAGAATATTTTGTAAAATCACCTTCTGCATAAAAGAACTGTTTTTTTCTTACCGATGCTTCCTTATCATGTTTTGGTAAAGGATTATTTCAGCCCTGGGAAGGCTCATTTACTGGAGTGGAACACTAATAAGACATCACCTTGGGTAATGGTCATAGCAATATAGGTCAGTGGGTGACACAAGAATACTTGTGGATAATTTAACTCCCTACATGGGCATACTTTGGCCAGGGAGTGAAACAGTACTTTAAATATGGAGAGCCCATTGACTCCAAGGTAATCTTTGCATGAATAAGCAAAAGACTGACATGCAAGGGTCAAAGCACAATCTTTTGCTCCTCAAATTGGCATGATTTAAGAGACAGAGAATGCAAAGGGAAAGCACCGTTCTGGATTGCCTGACAGCAACTTATCTAGGAACTCAGCTGGGAGAATATTTCAGGGTAAATACTTCTTTTAATGCATTTGCCTCTTTTTCTGTTTGAAAATCGTCTATAAACAAATTTTTTTGCAAGTCTGTTTGTCATTCAGAATGACACACAGTGAGTGAAACTCAAGTTTAGACCCATTCACAGGCAGCTTATTGAAGGTTTTCAAAAAAGAAATTTAGCCTGATCCAATTTAACACAGAGATCACATGGCATGTCTTCTCAATAGGATAATTCTTTGATTCAGTTTTTTGATGTGAATATCAATTATTCATTTGAATGTTAACATTCTAGTGCTAGTTGATGCTGTTATAATAGTATACGCTGTTTTGGCAAATATTTCTGTAAAGATATTACTTGTCAGAAAATTTATGGCGTGAAAATTAAAACCAAGGAAATGCAGAGTTCCTTTCAAAATACAGATGAATATTCATAAAAGCCTTACAGTGTTTGCCCGTCTCTGATGTTCAGTGTTCATTCATCCAAATTTGGAAGGATATAGGCTGAGACACGATACTTCAAGAGAGCAGTTAAATGAGGAACAGGGGAGATTAAGTTATAAGTAATAAAATGATTGTAAAACTCCTGGACATTTTGGGGCCACAAGGCCCTTATCAAAGAAAAGAGAAAATTCTACTGGATGTAATGTAGGCATGATTTAGAAAACCAGCTCAGAAAACAGGACATTCAAATCCAAGTTACTGCAAAAGTCCTGATTCAACAGTACCTTGCGAAGTGTATGGAGCATACTCAGAAATTTTAGTGAGCTTAATTTTTCATCAACTTTGAGGGCCCACTTCTAAGGTGACAATATGGAGAAGCCTACATTGGAGTATGCAACAACAATGGATGGGCTAAATGCTTTACAGGATAAACAATTCAGGGAAGAAACAATACGTCCAAATCTCTAAATAGGCTTCTTTCACAAGAAGTGACTAAGTTAATTAACGAGGACCATGCCTCTAAAAGCAGAGCTACTGGAGAATGTATTGATTCAATGCCTTGGAGTATTTGGTTATTTCTTGTTGCTGCTTTTTGTTTTTTTCTGCTTTGCTTTCCTCTGCCTAAGATAAAGTATTTGGGTCGGACTCCCAAATATAAAGGGGCTAAGTTTCATCCCACAGAAAACTCAAGAGGGCTGACAAAGTCAAATGTAATAAGGCTTTGCCAGTGGTGAGATTCCAGAATTGTTGACATTTTTAGCCCCAAGTGGTAAAGGTGAAATAGCTGTGCAATTATACACTTGGTTAAACCACTTTGAAACCAGCAGCTGGGGGAATATCTAATCACAGTTACCCACTTCAATATAGTTTCTGAAAATGGGCAGCTCTGGTTTCTCTTACGTATGGGGGAATTGGTATCATACCAGCTTCATTTCCACACCCCAGAGATGGAGCTCAGGCACCTGGGAGCAGAACTGCCTCTTCCCTTCTTGTTCTGCTGGAAATGTTCTCCATCTGCAGGAGAAGCTGCTGCAAGGACAGAGGCAAGGAAAAGAAAAAAAAAAAAAAAAGAAAAAGAAGGAGGAAAAAAAGGTAGGAAACAACACACTAACAAAGAATAAACCATCAGGTACAGGTTATGTGTGGAATGGCTTCTGAGAAAAGCCCAGAGAACTTTTGGTCTCATTACCAGTTCAAAGAGTTTCTTTCCTCACTGCTCTGTGCTTTTTTTTTTTAAGTAGTAGTTGTTTGATTCCTGTTGAAATCAGGGAAAGTAATTCAGAATGAATAACAGATACCTAGCTTTGGCATGAATTTATCTTCCTACCAGACAGTACTTCAGTTAATTGTTCAAATCAGCACACAAGTTAACTGCTTTGGAAACTGAAGGAGATGGAACTATTATCCTCTGCAGAAGAGAGACATAAGAAGCCGTTAATGTCCCTTATCTAACCAGGCAGGTGATATGAAAATTTCCAGATGGTCTGTTTGGACCTCATTCCACCTTGAATTTAGGATGAAGCTCCCCCAGGCCTCTGCTTCACTCAGTCTTTCATCAGCTTTAAAGCTGCTTTTTCATCACCCGAGTTAAATTCACAATAAACCAGTCAGTCTCCAGGAGATCAGACTCATTAAAAGTAAAAATAAGGGTCTTCTGAGATCTAAAAATGTAGGTCTTAATTTGAACCTGTGGATTTGGATCCATATCTCTCCTCTATCCTGTCCCTAAAAGATTAAAGGGTGTGAATCTTAGGTTCTAGCTTGGACTTACCTCTATTTCAGTTTGAAAGGTCCAAGGAAGGCTGTCCCTTCATCTCATCTCCTCTCATCTCTGCACACAATAAAGACTAGATGAAGTTCGTACTGCAAGTGTTGGCAGAAGGATCTCTCACAAGAAGAGATAAAAAGTGTCTTTTGGCACATCCCATCAGGGGACTTCTTTTATCCCTTGAATCAACAGAAGCTTTGGATCAACAAAAAGAACTGAAGCAGGTGTCTCTTTCACCTCATGACAATCCATCCTTCTCCCCATCTTCAGAAAATTGTTCTTTAGCTCTCTCAAGGGTACTCAGCAGTTGGGTAGCCATTTGTTTCTCCTTTATCTTGACAGTACAAACCAGAATAACTATAACCATAGGATGCAGAATGGCTCAAAATCACCTATGCTTTTATTATTATTATCATCATATACATGATGCATTATATTAAGGAATCCACACACTATGTCATGTTATCAGATAGGAAGCGGTTCTCATCTTCAAGGTCTCATCTTAAATGCAGCTGTTAATCAGAAAGCGCTGTCTGTCTAGAAAGAAGTACCTCTCAGGTGGATAATCTCTTATCTTTACAAAAGGCCTTTCTTGAGCCACAGTTTCACATGCTCTTAGACTTTGAAAGAGCAGTTTAACCTCCTATTCCCCCCACCCCAGTCGCTCATTTACACTTCCTACACTTTCAAGCCTGTGCTGGCAAGGCGATTCAGCGGTTTTGCACTGAAGTAGTTAGGGGAACTGGAGAGCACATGATGGGGAACTTTTTTTGTCATTGGCAGCACTAACTGCTCAGATTGTACATTGGGTGATAGCTACAGGACATCTCTTCTTGGGTTGACGTAAAGACAAAATTACAGCTTGCTCCTGCCATGCTCTAGTCTTATATGATAAGAATAAACACTACTGGGATGCCACCATCGACAGACAGGATATGGGATCTGTCCTGCTACAGAGTGGAAACAGTTCTGTTTGGGGTTTTGGGGGAAGTTTTTATCAATTTTGTAGAGCAGACCGGTAAATCCTTGCCCTGCTCTCCCAGTGGAGGTGCTTTAGAAGCAGCAGAGTTGTCTACTCCCCAAGATTTGGGCTTTCCCTGGTTTTGGGGTTTCTCTCTTGCTTACGTGTTTTTCTTTCTGTTCCTTAGCCTGCCATGACCCACTTCTGCAATTGCTTCAGAAAGAGTGATCTCCTTCCCACTCCTTCTCGCTGCCTACCTCACCAACCTGTTGCTAGAATCTCAAATCTTCCAGCACTAACAGAGGAGAGGCTTTTTTTCTTTCTCAGCTAAATTAACACCAATCTGCTCTTGTTAGCTTGTCATTCTCCTAAGAGCAGCCATACAACCTCTTCATTTCCTTTCCACTTCTCTTGCTGTTTAAGAACTAGTGCATCCTCACACCAGAGACACTTGCATGAATCAATTTGCAGTGACCAGTTTAAATCTCTCCAGGGCAAATCTGGCTTCTTTTATTTGGAGCTGCAGAGTGAAGAAATAGCTACCCTGCAACGGCTGTAAAGGAAACCTGACAGGGACGGAGGTGAAGTGCTGATGTTGGCGTACTGTGCTTGCTTCCTAAGTCAGGTCCCATAGCCTTGGGGGAACATCATTAGGCCTGCTAAACACATCTAAAAGATTAGTCTTTTTATGATCCTTCCAGTTTTCTTCATAAACTTTGGACATTTGGGCATTTGTGTAGAAAAGCGTTCTGATTTCTTCCTTCAGGATCAGTTTCATGCCAGAAATCCTAGCCAAATTTGACACAAGCTATGGGTGAAATCCTGGCCCAGCTAAAGTCAATACAAAGCTCTCATGAGAGCCAGAGTCCAGCCCATACGGTCAGCTTATTCCATAAGAAGCAGCCTCCTCATGCCTGCTTGTCTGGGGAGGGTGGAGAGGAGGGGTAGGCAGGGCTTTGTGTTAAAAGAAATGGACCTTACTGGAGAAGGGGAAAGGGCTGGAAGGCAAGTAAAACAAGCCCGCTTCCAAGAGGGTCTGACATACAATGTTAGGGCTTTTAAAGATGGTCTGTCTTTCTCTTAGAAAGGTGCACTATAAGGGTAGTGACCAGGTGCAGAACTCACCCAGCTATCCCCATCAACCCTAGAATGAGAAAACACACTGTAAGAAGCAATGCATACATTTTCTCCCCTTGCTTTTTCTCCAGTGAGTGTTTCTCAGAGAGGAAACAACCTTAAAAAACCCTCAGAAACTCAGTCTGTTAGGAGTTACAACTGGATGGAGGAGCTATGTAACCTCCTGGGGGATTAGTCTTTTTGAAAATTAAAGCCTGCACTTTTTTATTTTTCCTCACTGTTGCCTTCATGGATAAACCAGCTCCTGACTGACCTCGGTGTTGAGCTGCTGCACCAGCAGCTCTCCAGTTACTTACTAAATGTCTGTGAATCATTTGGCGTGTTAGAGATGATTTACAGTAGGTTGCAGACTCCATGTTAGTCTGTCTTACTGGAGAAATTAAAGTCTTCGTTGCCATAGTTTTGTTGACTTTTTTTCATCATTGTATTTTGTCATTTCACTGCACCCCAAAGAAGCAAGTGAAATGCAAAATTATATGTCCTAAGATTTTAGTATCTTCCTGGCTCTGAAATATTCTGAGAGCAGGGGGAAGGGAATCTAACATAGTCAGAAGAGTATTTTCAGGACAGAAAGAAAACTATGAGGCTTTAAAAACAAAAAAGACATTGATGCTGTTAGTAATATTCATCTCCTTTAACTGCAGTTTTGAGTGAGCTGAAGACACTGTCCTATGATTGAACAATCCTCTAAATTCACAGAGAATTTTATAGGGAGCATGAGATTTTCATCCCAATCCTCACTGTCTGGTAGGAATAAATTCCTGTTCCTTGTTCTTTTTCTAGGCTGTGCAATCATATACAAAAACATACTCACTCTGGACTTGCAGCAATTTAGACTTTTGGGGCTGCTGGTTTTGTTTGAAGCTGCATATTCTCACTAACTGTAATCAGAAATATACCTCCTATCAAAGGCAGAATATTCCCCTCCCTGTCCAGCAGATTGGTTTACTGCAAGAAAACTACATACACAAGCAAATCTCCCAGATATGTCAGACTTCTAAAAGAGCTATGAATTCTATTAACAGTCAGAGGTACAACATTAATAACCACCACCATAAAACAAATCTAAAAGCTGCAGAATAATAATAAAAAAGATATTTATAGAGGCAACGCAGGAGATGCAATAGTAAAAGAGTCTCCCTTTGGATCATCAATTCATGAGTTCTGTGATCCTGAATAACGGGCATGCTTCCAAACGATAAAATAAAACACATCATCTATTCAAAATCACTAACTTTCCTCTTGCGTTCCTTAAAGGTGAATTGCAGTAAATGTATAAATTTTAGTGGTTGTAGCTTGTGTGTCTTTTACTACCACAGGAAGTGAAATTCACGGTATTTATTGGAAATCATTATCATCCTGTGCTTTTAAAATTTAATTTAAAATTTGTCACAGCAGCAGAAGCAAAGCTGCTGCAGTCTAATACTGGCAACCGAGCTATAGTGTCTGAAAAAACTCTGCAGGAACATCAGACATGATTTACCAATAACAACATCTGTAATGACATTTGTTTATAAAAAATAGAACTTCCCAAATAAAATAATGAAATGTTTGTGTCCAAGAAGAAGTCATGGACAGGGATCATGACCAATAACAGAGGAGCATTAACTGATCTTCCATATGAGGAAAGGCTGAGAGAGTTGAACCTGTTTAGCAAGGAGAAGACTGAGAGGGGATCTCATCAACACTTGGGTGTCTAGAGGAAGGGGACAGACTCTTCTCAGCTGTGGCCAGTGATAAGACAAGGGGCAGCAGGAACAAGCTAGTATACAGGATGTTCCATCTCCATATGAGAAAAAACTTCTTTACTGTGAGGATGAACAGGCTGCCCTGTTGTGGAGTCTCCTTCTCTGGAGATATTAAAGATCCATCTGGGTGCAGTTCTGTTCAACCTGCTCTAGATGATTCTGCTCTGGCAGGGGGGTTGGACTAAATGATCTCCAGAGGTCCCTTCCAACCCCTATGAAAGTGTGAACTGGTGTGAATCTAAGCAGCAGCATTAAAATTAAATAATTTTTTAAAATTATGCCTCATGGAAGCAAAATCCTCTGCTCTATTTACAGTCTTCATTGGTTAATTCAGTCTTTAATTCTTTCTAATAATTTCATTTGGGACTCTGAGAGTAGACCTAACCACTTGCTCAATTACAGAGTGTTTCACACCTGCTCTACCCAGACCTAAGAGACAAGCAGGTGAAAATCAAGTTCTGCTGATACTGAGGTGTTTTTTTTGACAGAGTGAGCATTTTGTATTGTTCATAAACACTTCTGCAGACAAGACTGTGTCACCACATCGAGTAATGGACATATAACTTAACACGGGGCAATCAAGTCCTTGCTATAAGAACAGTGTCAACACCTAAAGGCCATAATTGTAAAGTATTTATAAGCTCAAGATAGGACTAATAAATGAACACCAGCAATAAAAGAGCAATGTAGTCAGATTCGCATGAAATATGCATGTCTGCATTTCTGGGTGTGAGCATATGTGTTTCATCCATAGCTGGATAGACAAATACCGAATGTTCCGCTCTGACCATCAAGCAGCAACTGATTTTCAACTGGTGTGGTAGAAATCATTATTGTTAAGTTGAATTTTGTTTTCACTCCAACCTGAGGAGAGGCTTTTCTTTTGTGGCTTCTTTCATGGGATCCCAGGCTAACTTGAATAAATGGAATTTCACCACAAGTCTAATGAAGTCCCTAGTATCTTCACGGGGACTTTCTGAAAAGTGGCATTCTATGATTTGCTGCTTTTGATGTTAGCAGATCTGCCTCCTGAAATCTGCATCTGTTTACAGGTTAAGCTCACCCAGTAATTGATTACTTCATACAGGCTTACTGGAATGTGCTGGATTCAGACGCTACTGCATTTAGGATCATGGACCTCTAACCTAACTGCAAATAATGTTAGGGAAAAGCCAAAAAGGTAATACTATTAAACATAGGGAAACTTCAAAAACAGCAACATATGGTACGTGTATAACTACTAAGTACCAACAAAGAAATCCTTGGTCTATCTCTATAAATCCTTAATCCAGAGATAGCCCCAAAAGAGAACCCCTAAATAACCTTTTAATAACAACTGCACACTAAAGAAGGGGCTCCACAGTCTCTAATCCATTTGAAGCCTTCTTCAGTGTTTGCTTCTAAACCAACAGGAACCTTAAGATGTGGGTGCCGAAATGCATGCACAACTGTTTAGCATCTTAAAATCTTAAAGCACTAACAGCACCACAATTAACAAATTCTGGTGTTCAGTCTCAGATCTAGGCAGGCAAGACTTAATGTGATCAAATTCAGGCAGGCAAATTGTATGTTCATATCAAATGTATGAGGAACCGCATCTCTGATCATCTACAAGAATGTGTAAAAGGCAAGCTAGATCTGCTAAGATGGGGTTTTCACGGGGGGTGGATCATTTTAAGGGGGTAGAAAAGGATAGGCAGCTAACAGGAAAGAAAGTATTACATATCATTTGATGATTTATAAATTGTTCTCTTATAAAACTGTCAGACAGAAAACCCTTCATCTGGCCTTTCCTTGTTGCAATCTTGAGAAGAATCCAACTCAAGAGGGGACTTGAGCCTGACACCTTTAGATTCCCCAAGTATTGGCTCCCTCAGCTACCGCAAAAAAAGAAGCACAGCCAGCTAATGGTGGCAGGAAGCACTGTCATTTTTCAAACACTGGGCCACAAGGAGGAACAGATCATAACAACCTTCCCCAATTCCTAATCGGGAGAAGAGCAAAAGTGTGAACCCCTGCGTGCGCTTCATGCGGTTTATTTCTTCAGGGCTCTGGCAGCTGTTTCCTTCCTTTGGTTTACTCTATGTTAACACTACATGTCGTGTGAGCAAGTGTTCAGGTGTTAAGACAAAAAGACTAATGCGGGCCCTTGCTTCTTATTTTTGACACTAAAAGCGGTGAGAAACAGAAGCAGAAGTAGTGTATCAGTGTAGAAGTATCAGCTGTGCTGCAGAAAGGCATTGGCCTTCTTTTAACTCTGGGTGACAGTGGGGCCTAAATGTAGGTGGTCTGAGATTTTCACTAAAATCCAGAACTGACTAAAGCTCTACATGGAGTGTGTTTGGGTAGGGTTTTTTTTTAATTGTGGGAAAGTTACAGAGATAGCACACAAAGGTATTTTGCAAATGTGTTCCTAGTAGCAAAGTGATTTCACCACTTGAATGTTTCAGTCTGTGTATGTCCTAACTGTACCTCAACTTCCAGCTATTTTTTTTTTCTTCAGGCAAAAGCAGGAGCTTCTTCAAGAAGGACAATTAAAAAAAAATAAATTAATTTCTCATAACTGCACTTTTACTTCTAGAAATTATGTCGTCTGTAAGTAACTGTCAGCTGCCTTGATGTCCCATCCTTTATGCGATGTAAAGTCTGGCTTCTAGTCAGACTTCCACAGAGAGACACACAGAGAGAGCACGGAAACATTTGCAGAAGCAAAGATGGTTGCAGGACTTCCAGCCTGCCAAATTAGGTGGCAAATGATGTTTCCACTAGAGCTGCCAGCTTTGTCTCATTCTATTCCTGACAGCGAACCCAAAAAGTGACGTGACTGATCTCCAGGTGACTGATCTCCAGGTTTGTGAAAACGCAAGTACTTTCAAAATGAGTCACCTGAATTGATGGCTCAAGCACTCCCAGCTGCTGGACTGCTTAGTATGCCATTAGGCAGCTTATTACCCCAGCAGGCCCCCCCGGAGAGCCTGCCTGCAGGCATTTCTGCAGGCTGCTCCTGTCAAATGGGATGGGGGGACACATCCACCTTCCAACCCCTCTGGAGATCCTTGCCTCAAAATGAGGGTGGACTCAGCCAATAATTTGCAGTCAGGGAAATAGAGGGAGTGCAAAGTAGGGGAAGTGCAACAAAAATAGTTGTTGTCTTGTTTTAATGAAAGAACCCTGAAAATACACTAGCTTGAGCCTAGTAGTGATGCTGTCTAGTATCCTGCATTCGTTAAGTAAACATTGTGCTCCAAATGGGAAGTGAGAGATAGCAAACCAGCTGTCTGCCTAGGGTTACTTTATAAATTTCCCAGAGAATGGCTGTTGGTCTTTGATCCTCTTTGCATCACGTTTATTTTGAACAGTGGAAAGAATGGAGCTTAGATTTGTTGTTTGGGTGTAGGGATCTGCCAAACGCTGAAGAAAAGAATCAGCCCCCTGAAACAGTGCTGGGAAAAGCATAAATATCAGGCTCTAACTAGGACCTCACCCTGAACAGTAAAATAATAGAGGAAAAAGAATGTTACCAAATTCTATTGTGTTTTCATCCCTTCCCTCCATGCAAAAACAAACCCCAACCCCAGAAATCTAACCCCCCATGTTCAAGAATCCATTTCAAAAGTAGAAATCAGATGGCAGACCCTTGGCAATTGGCTTAGGAAGCTACTGGGGCTGTGGTGATCAAGAATTGCCCCATTTGAAGCTTGCACTGATATGAACAAGGTGACGTGCAGCAGCTAATCTTTATCAGTTCTTGTCTCTTGAATAATTTTCTTCATGCTTTCCAAGACTTTGATTTTGTTTTGGCTTTAGTCTTAGTCACTTCAACATATGCATAAATATTGGTACTGAGCTTTGACTCTAAGGAGTTTTACTGAATTACACAATGCTTTTAACCAAGTTATATCAAATTCCTTCCCAAAAGTTTACATGGAATTATCCTCTCCTTTGGGTGGTTATTCTGTGGAAAGTTTTACTCAGAGCTTTAAAACAGATTTCTAACACAACATCATCTACAGTGTTCAAACCATAGTTTTTGTAACTATAGATTTTGTAGCTCTCTCTAACATGAAAAATCCTCTAACAGAGAACTACAGTTTTAGTCTAGGTTAGCATTACTAGAAGTATGATAGAAGGGATAACACAGCAATTGTTTACTTAAAGCTAGAAATAATTGCATTCAAACGTATTAAAGCTGTGCCACGAGCTAGTTTTTATGAGTCAGTTGTAAATACCACAATAGATTTTTTTCTGAGTATAGCAAACTAAATATTCAGAAATAAAAGAAGAATGTATTGTAGTTTACTTCCACATAATTGTGCTTAAATCATTTGCAATCTTGTATCTAATTAAATAACCCTAAGCAGATATCCCAATAAATAACATTGTTTCACCCTTCTGCTGGAAAAGGACAGATAGATAGATAGATAGATAGATAGATAGATACATACATACATACATACATACATATATGCATGCATGCAGTCATATGTAGAGGTATATATGCAGGACTGGTTTCTGTGAAAATTCGTCTTGTACAGACTTACAGAACCTGACTGAGTAGCTCTGTATAAAATGAAGAATTTGATGTTACTTACTTGTCCTTCAGAGCATTGGATAAACGTATTAAACTGGACTTCAGCATCCCCCTTAATAGTATTCCTGTTGCTAGGAAACAGTTATCAGGACCCCATAAGCCTTGTCTTTGGGGCTGCTTTCATACTTTACTCGGAGTCCCTGCTCTGACAATCTTGAAATTGTGTTTCCATTTTTCATTGTCTTCCCTGCTATTTTTCTCCATTTGTTTTTGCTTACACAATCCAATTTTGCAAATGAGCAGATACGTATCATGTAACTAACCAGCTGTGTAAAATGGAGCTCTCCTTCAAAATGCATCCTCTTGCTATTCACCAAAGGTATTCCTGGAAGAGCTTTTCACCCTCACCAGTTGTCCTGGGATAAGTGCTAGTGTGGATGGGACTACTCATGGAAGACTGCCATGTTCTAATTATTTACCAAGGCATCTGTGTTTCCATGTAAAATACTGTGCTTTCTTTCCCTTCACCGATGAAGTATTTATTGCACCCACCTGCTGCAAGATTATACTTAATTGGAAGCCTCATTGTTTTATTTGATGCTCTTTTAGATGATTTCACTCTGCATATGAGATTTACCATGGTTTTACTAGAAGGAAAGGGCACTGGGTCCTTCTGCATATCAAGCTTATAAATAGATTGCACAGTTTATCGTTCAAAAATCCTAGCAAAGCCAAAATGATAATTATAGCTATGTAATTATTAAAATGTGTTCCTAGCTGAGCTTGTTATCACCTCCCAAGAATCAATGAAGGAATAGATGCTGTGGATTTGATGACAGGGTTGTTTCAGTGGTTCTTGTTTTACAAAGCGCAAGTAAGGAGGTGGTGAAAAGGTCAGAGAAGGTGCCAAAAAGGGTAAATTCAGCATTCTGCTATAGCAAGCGCTCTTTAGTATCCTCCAAAGATGTTTCTAAAAACCTGGTCTGAGATATAAAAAAGCCTAAAGCTTCAAGACTTACCCTATTTAACCTTTTACATATCCCTGATTCAACACAATCTCCAGACATAGGTTGCCAGGACTCTTTTCCCTCAGAGTATCAAACTTCTGACCTTGCAGTTGTTCTAAGTCAATCACAATGACACATCCTGCTGTGCCATGTTATAAATAAAGGTAACTTGCTCATCAAATGTCAAAGAGTGACCAGGACTATGCAGCCTGATCCTGCAGTTCTCACACATGCAAGACTACCACTGAGCTAAGACTTTATTTATACTCCTGATGGCCTCAGATCCCTTTTATTCATAGTGGTATAAATCAGGATTCACCCAAATGAAATCACAGGTTTAGACAGAAAATCGAGTGTGAGTGGAGAGCCAAAGGAAAAATTTCTGACTGCAGTAATCTTTCAGATTTAGGTACAATCCCTGGGTTCCTGCTTGGTGGAGAGTTTGTCCACCCAACTACCTGAAACCACTGGGAACCTTGCCTCTTTGCAAATTGTAAATTCAGCACTGCCAAAAATAATTGCTGAATAATTTGCAGTGCTTATTTCTTACACTGTCCTCGTAGGGACTTGGGTTGCTTTAGCTGGGCTGTAAACTCTTCCTTCTGTTTCGTGTATACCTTAGTGTATTGCAAAGGCTCTCACTTAGCCCTGTCACTGTTTTTCCAAACAGAAATTCAGCTGCCAAAGGGAAAAAGAAAAAAGGTGGAGTTGGAGACAGCTAAGAGAAGTTGCTGCAGGAATCATCCCATTCTCCTGAAAGGAGGACCCTGATTTTCCCTTCCCTGGTTACTGGCTTCTGATTAACCATTATTCTGGAGCTGAATATTTGATTTATATCACAATAACAGATATAAAATTTGTGTTGTGACCAGTGGAGGTCACTCAGAATGCAGGATGCAAACTGATATACATGTGCTATACATCATAGTGAGCCCAGGAGAAAGACAACATCATAAAACAAATCCATACTACGTAGCACAGTCTAATAAGTCAAATCTCAATATTAGTACCAACCACCGCCCCTCAAATTCAGAAATTTCCTGGTGAATCTTTAACATCAAAAAATCATAGGCATTGTCCTTGGATTTCACATCCAAACTAAAACACTCCCTGGAAGCCCTGACTTCAGAAAAACAAATTGTTCTTATTTTAAGGCTTCCTTTGGGTGAGGACATTAATAGGGCAATATATATGTAGGCCAAATCAAATATAGGTTTAGCCAAATTCTTGCTTTACTATGGAAGAGCTGATCACAACTTCATCACTTGAATTTGCTTGGCTGTGATTCATTAAAATATGTGCACCAGCTACTTCACTTTGGGCCCAGTGACAAGGCTAAATAGTGTCACAGTAAAGAAGTATAAAATATATGCTCCAGCTGTCCCCTACAGCTCTTCCTTCCTAAATATATCTCTTCAGTGGTTTGGCTGGCTTAGTTTCCAGGAAGACTAGCAAAGGTTTAGTTTTACATATGGCTAGCAAACTGAATGGTCAATAAATAAAACAGGGTTTCTGGCTTTTTCTCAGAACACAGAGTAGAGGACTTCAAAAGTGGCTTTGCTGTCCCTGGGTGTTGTGTTGAAGAAAATTTTAGAAAAAATGCCATAATAATCCAGAATACAGTTCATTACTTGTTTGCATTATCCTCTTTCAAAACCTCGGTAAAGCTCTCCTTTTTTTCAAAATATGTACAAATACTTGGCAACAGTTAGGTTTTGCCGCAATAAGAACAGTGTCTAGTAGGTTGGTGGGGAGGGTCTTACTGACTCCTTACACTTCCCATCTCCATCTGCTGCCTAATACATTTAAAGCTCTTGTGATAGGGAGATGTCTCAGTGTTGTGGGTTTGTGCAGGAGGTACCGATTCAAGGATAAAACTCTTAGAACTAAGTTGGATAAATAATAATAATTTTTAAAGTTTCTCAACACTGTTGGCAAAGTAGTGTTTGTGGCAGTGACAGACACCTTCATACAAGGGGCCAGAGTACAAAATTCCAGGCCTGCTCTTGCCTTTCTCTTTGCTTGTGATTGTGGTTGCCTTGGACATGTCCCTGACTTCACTGATGGTGAGGAGAGGAGGGAAAAAAGAGGGAAGGGATGCACAGGCAACCTCAAACCCCACTTCTTCCCCTCCACTGACCCGGGCTGCTGGGGGCCTCCGAAGCACTAGGAGGACAGGGGATAAGGCAGAACCAGACCTGGCACTGCCCTACATTTTATCTGCATCTGAGGAGCTGCTTTGGGGAAGCAACCCAAAAAAGGGTCAGAGATGCAGGGAAATCTCCCACTACAACCAAAACTGTTTTGCTGCCCTTTAAGATATTTCATGTGTTCCTCTAATAACATTTATATCCCAATATCAAACTTGTAGTTTCAGCGGAAGCTGTGGCTAAAACTCTACATTTTTCTGAAGAGCTGTACCTTCCCCTAGATGACTGGGACTAAACCACTGAGAAAGCAAGCAAGCAAGCTGGACGAAAGGTTGCATATATATTCTTCCCCAGACACAGGAGAGATCTGGAATTTATTTGATTCTCTGATTCTATATCAGGAATAATCAGGCAGCTTTGGGATCTCATCTCCCTTATGGTGTTGGGAATATTTGGGCTGATGGCCCTGAGACCTCAGGCATTAAGGAGGAAATTAATTTCCTAGGCAGGAAAGTTCCAAAAACCCCTGTCAGAGGGGACATGTGCCTAGGCCGTTTTCATAGTCCTTGTAGACTTGGGGAGCTTGGCATGACTTCTAACCCCATCTCTCACTAAGATTTGCTGCTGTGAAGTTCCCTCACCCTTCACTGCTTTCTAGCTTTTCAGAGTGCCCCGCCCTATGCCAGGCACAAAGTTTGTCAGTATCAGCACAGCAGGGACTAGGGAGCCCTGCCTGTGGATTCACACCTCCCATCACTTTTGCATGCTGAGTTCTTGGACCCCCTGTCCCGAGTAGCTCAGTGTCTGCCAGGCACTCTACCACAAATCCGCTCTCAAGAAAATACAGGTGGAAAAGCAGCAATTAATTCTGCTCGGCAGAGCACTCATTTAGGCAGCATGGCTGCTGGGATGATCACCAGAGAGGAGGGTGCTTTTTTTGCTGTCCTTCAAGGCCAGAAAAGCCACAAGTGGTCTGTAATAGTTTCGAAGGTGGTATGTTGGAATAGTTGGCTGAAAAAGACGTTTTTCTTTATGATGCCTTTCTCCTACAGAGCATTCAGGTTAACAAGGAGAAGCTCATTCCGTTGTGGAAGCAGAGGTGGCCTCTGGACTCCTGTGAGCTTCTTCTGCCCAAATGAACTTGTTTAGTGAGGTAGCTTCCCAAGCCTGAAACTCATTCCTTTGAACTTTCACACTTTGTGAACCAGTAATTAAAGATATTAAAGGGAGAGGTTGAGGGAGGGCAAAATTGCTTCGTTTTCCTCGCTTGCTTGTTTGTTTGGAGTTCAGCCATTGGAAGTGTGATTCCTCTGATCTTTAAAAGAAACCAGACTATAAACTATCCTATTGCTTTTGTCTCTTGGCTTTCTCAGCTGCAGAGCATGTTACTCAGCAGGAGAAAAGGAAGCCACAGCTTTCATCCTGGCATCAGCTGCTGGTGCTTACACTTATGTAACCAGCCTTTAGAAGAGACTATTGCATTTTAACCATTTTGCCGACTGCTCGATTATTAATCTGTCATTTCATCCAAATTTCGAGGGGGCTCGACCAGTCCTGTTTTCACACAGATTCAAAGCCAGTTACCTCATCGAGATCCTCATAAACTCCATCTCTGAACTTAGTGTTTTCATGTAGGATAGTCTTGGTTTGTTTTTTTTTTTTTTTTTCTTTGAGGCCCTTTGTCTGGGGTTATTACTTTAGCTGTCTTAATAAGTAAGAGCCATCTGGAGGCATGCTTGACCGAGTTTGCACCTGCGTCTACATCTGCACTGTCTGGCCACGTCAGGTGGATGTTCACTTAAAAGATCCATCTCGGTGTGAGAAAAAGGAAAAGGGAGGGAGGATGTAAAACTGTTATCCCTGCCTCACTGCAACAGCAGGTGCACCAGATGGCTCACAAAGTAATTAGGGTGAAGAAACAGTGTCAAGACTTCATGTGGTGTGGTCTGTAAATGATCATCAAATCAAATTCTTTATCAAAGACAGAGTTTTCTCTCTGTCTCCACTGGCAAATCGATATGCATTTGAAACAGCACATGTGATCTGCTTACTTATGTGCAGGCACCTGGAATGCAGACAGAGAAACCTGGTCAAGAGACCATTCTTGTTAAGCAGCCATCTGCCCTAACAGACTGTCCCAAAGCATTCCCAGCCTGTGGAGAAGTTATGCTTTGCTTTATTTGAAGACAGTCTTTCCTAAAAAAAAATCTTTTTCAACTCCTTAAGTGGTCACCTGGAAGAAATTTTGCCGTGCAGTATGTAAGGTAAACAGCATGAGGCTTCCTGGCAGAGCTGTGCTTTGGCAGCAGAACAGGACCTTGCTCTGGTTTCATCTACAGACCTAATTATTTCTGAAGCTTCTCTCAGTTTCCCCCCTTTTCTTAGCTTTCCACAGTGTTAGCTGCCTCACACACAGGGAGATGCTGACTCCTGCTTGAGGCTACTGGACGCATCTACCAGGTTATGATTAGCATACGGGGTATCTATTAGCATTTCATAAGGAACCATCCTTGTGCCTCAACCTAGGGTGCCTCAGTAGAGGAGCACCACATCCCTGCACAGCCTGTCATTTTGAAATGGATGGCTGCTGCACAGCTGTTTGCTGCCCTTCTCTTTACCTACGCCCTTCTTTAGCACATCTGAAATCACCACTCCAACTACCAGCATCTTCTCCTACTTTTTGTGGCCTTGTTGATCATTTCAAATCCTGCACTGTGCCAAGGGAACTCTATGACACTGTGGTGCCCATGGGAACAACATTCATGGAGACCACAATCATTGGTGAGCAGTTTAATAACAAGCTTTAGGTAACGAATACTTTTACAAGGGTATTTCTGTTTACATTTTGAAACACACACAGCATTTCAGTAAATAACTACGGTAAAGCAACACCGCATGAAAAAGCCTAAGCCCAAGCTTCAGCTGGCTTCTCAGATAATCACAGAGTGGTGGGGAGCAGCTGTACAAGGCTTAGATACTTCAGGATAAATTTTATAGCAAAACTTACACATAGAAAGCTGTTTTAACAGTGTGCATAACACTAGCCTAGGATTTGAATCTGAGAAAGACAGGCTGTTGTCCTGCTGGTATTTACTACAAACAGAATAATTTTTTATTTGATTCTCAGCATGTTTGGGTTTTTCTCTCCAAATGATATTCTGATACAGTAAGCTTACTGCTCAAAGCTAACACAAGATTTACCTTTCCGAGGCTGTGATTTTTCTATTTTTATTTTTTTTTCAGAAAGCCACTGTGTAGCTGAATGTTCCTTGAAAAAAGAAGTTATGACCGAGTTTAAGTGACATAGAATCCCTGTGGCAAACACGTGCAGAGTGTGGGAGACAAAACATCACGATGATTGCAGTGCAGGAGATTGAAGTGGACTGTTTTAGTGTAGGGGCTTGTGGTCTAGAAGTACAGTGCAAAGCATGTAATGCTGAACTCCAGACACCTTTCCAGAACCTGCAGTTTCATTTGCAGTGCTTAGGTATATAAAACTGAATCACGACTTCTATTTTTTGTATAAAACTCCTCAGAAGCTAGCTAGCAGTATCTAAACTCACTGGTTTTTGGGGTTTTTTTCACCAGAAAGTTTGTCCCAGCTTTTGCTCATTTTCCAGTGAGTTCCAAAAGCTAATCAGAGCACAGTGTAATTTCTCTGAGAAACAAGTACATCTCTGGGGCTGGACTGGACCCCACAGAAATCAGAAAAGCTCTTGCTTTCTTTTGAACTGCTGCATCTCTTTCCTCTTGCTCATCAGCTTCCACGCCTCTGAGCCCAAGTCTTCAGCATGTGCTGTTGCAGGAAATGTGTGCGGTGGGAACATCTAGAACCTTCTCAAGAAAAAAATTCAATTCCTCACCTGAGGTACCAGGCTCTGGATCTCCACCACATCGGAGGGCCTTCATTCCCTTGGATGGTTAGGGATGCAGCCTGAACTTGAATCTTGCCAACTAGCTGAAAGACAGTACCTACCTGCTCAGGGTTTTCTGGATCAGCTGGATTTTAGTTTCTACTCAGTGAAATGGGCGTTTTCCTTTTTGGGCAGAGCGGTGCCTAATCTGTGGACTTATAAACCTTTATTGCTTCTAGCCTTTAGTTTAATATAAAGTCAGCAGTTCAGCTCTTTCAGTTTCTGCACTCTGTTCAAACCTAGATAATTATCTAGCCCTGTAATTACAGTGGTGAACAGTGTGTCAGTACCTTACAAGTGCATTCCTGGTTACTCACAGCAGTACTTTTCTCCTCCACTTCAATAAAAAGGAGCCAAATTTCCTTATTGTTATTGATGAAATCACCTTCACAAATCAAACTTAAACAAATAAAGAAGCTCTTGCACGTCTGGCCTGACTGTAACTGTTTCCAGAGCAGATAAGATATTATGGATCACTTTGCCATACATACAGAGTTTACACCATCAACTATGTCTTCACTGAAATGTGAAAAAAGTCATCAGTTTGTAAAATGCCAAATCTTCACTTTCCTGCAAGAAGCTTTCCTAAGCCTTAGTCTGCATTTTTGTCTTTGTAGTATCTTCATAGGTACCTGAAAATACAATTTGTTTCCCCACTGCTTTTGAATAGTCCTGGTTGGTAAACAATGAAGATTGTTTTCTGATGTAGCAGAAGCAAATGTGATTCTTATTCACAGGTAACCTTGGCAGTGGCAGAGGGGCACACACAGCCCTGGGAACAATGTTCTTAGCCAGCTGCACTCACAGAGCCACAAAGAAAGCTCATGTTGTTGCTGTTGCTAAGGTAGATAAAACTACAGCAGAGAAAAAAAAAAAAGAAAAGAAAAAAAGAGAAAAGGTCCAAGTCTCATATTCAAATCAATAGGTAAGTATGCTGAAATGCATCTTTTAACTTATTTCTCTGGTTTTATAAACCTCTTAAATATTTTATGGAACAATTGAGGATTGGCTTGTTTTCCTCTTGTATAATCTCAACTTCCATATCTTGCTGAAAGACCTGTGTCAGGAACATAAAAAAGGAAGAAGCAGCAGCTAAGCTCCATCACAGCCCAGGTCCCAGTCCTGTTGTTGAGAGGTTTTTTTATCAGCTTTGAGTTTCTGGAAGTTTTAGGACTTCTATTGCTTCTTCCACTCTGCATTATTGTTGGGCTCTGTATAGCAATGTGTGGATGTACATACTGGGATGAAACCTACCTCAGAATTTATATAAATATCTATATAAAATTTAT
>VXBZ01007728.1:77442-95248 GCA_013399135.1 Heliornis fulica | reverse complement strand
TCCCCCCCACTCCCGCCCCGAGGGCAGGGCAGCGCGGTGCTCTCCGTGCCGCCGGGTACCCTGCGGGGCAGAGCCGGCGTCCGGCCGGCTGGGCGGGCGTGGGCGCCGGGCAGCGGTCGGAGTGCGGTGGGACACTGCCCCAGCCCTGCCCGGAGACAAGCGCTCAGCGCAGGCTGTCACTTGCTCCCAGCTCCGGGATGGAGCAGGACGAACATCGTCGTCTCTAGAAAAGGCAGAGCGTGGTGGCAAAAGCGAAGTTGTGAGCCCGAAGTCATATGCCGCGTTAAGTTGCGGAGTTGAGAGGAAAAGGGGGATCCAGGACGTGCCCTGGTGAGAAGCTGCGCTTCCGGACGTCCTTATCTTGGCTTTTGTAGAAGAACACGCTTCCCACACCAAAATAAGACTGGGGAGGGGGACCGCCCCCACAAACAGCAAACTAAAAACCAAAACAGAAAGCAGTCGTGAAAACAGCATTCAGGGTGTTTATTTCTGGTCTAGATTTGGTGCTCTCTTTGACTGGGGGCACTGTCAGTTGTTCACCGAGTGATGCTTCTCGGGGGAGTTGTACAGTGTAGATCGACTTTGCATGGAGTATCTAAAGGATACTTTAGGATTTAGTTTACTGGTAGTTCATGCATTGCGGCTAGATCAGGTTTTTGCTAATTGCCTAACTAAAGTCATGGAAAGTAAAGCCTGTGTCTCTGATTGTTTAGTTAAAATAGAGACAAAATTGATTGAGGCACAAATAGTAGTGTCCAAAGGGAGCTAAACTTCCTGTCATAGAGATGGCAACTTAGTGTTGTGGAGTCTGGAAAAAGGTGGTAGTTTAATATTTTGTAAATGTGTGTCAGTAATAAGAGTTGGAAGAAGATGCTCTGTTCTGTGTGGCCCATGCAAGGGAAGTTGTGAGTAAAATGGCAGAAGCTGCCATTTAAGTAGCCAGGAGAAACAGTTGTTTTACATGAAAAAAAGATAGCTCAACTTTGCAAAATGTAATTAGAAAAAAAGATTACAAACTATATTTTATTTGCAAAAGCAAATACAAAATCCAGCCTGGCTTTCTGTTAGATTTACACATTTTTTTCTGATAGGTTATAACAAAAGCTAGGAAGAGGGGCTCTGTGCTCGCAGCTCCTAGGCTGTAATCAAAGATGTGACAGATGAACTCAGCTAGTTTTCTGTACCTCAGCAAACCCCACATAATTCAGGTTTTGGTAGATTTATGCAGAAACTCAAGAGTAATCGGTGCCAGTGAATTCCACTCTTGATACTTGTTTGATGCCAGTAGCATCCCAGTTTGTGCAGTTAATGCCTACCAGCCTAGCAGCTGCAGTCACTGATTGTGCTGGATTCAATAGATAAACCTCCCTGAAGACCACATCCTGAACCCAGCATCTCCTTGCTCCATCTGTTAAATGAGAATTATTTTCTTTTCCACCTTAGAGGTGGGTCTAAGTTCATCCGAAGCTGCCTGAGGATACAAGAAGTGTTAAATGCACAGGGTCATTGCTCCTTTCCACAGGCTTCAAAGCTCATGCTTAACTTTCAAATTGTTCTCAGTGGGGAGCCAGCTGAATCAATCTCTCCAAATCAGGACTTTGTTCTTAAACAGACATATAAGTGTCACTGTCTTCAGTAATAGTGTACACTCTGACATTGAACTTGTGATGAATAGAGTCCTTTTTTTTTTCCTTCTGGCTGAGCTAAAAAAGTCACTCTTCAAGGGTTTGGGGTTTTAAAAAAAAATCTCAGCCTTACTGAAAGGCTAGCAGGTAATACAAGTATATTAGTCTTTCAAGATTGGCTTGGAAGGCTGACGTCGTCCTGAACACTCTTTTTTCATACTTTCACGTAATGCATACCATCTTAAGGCTAACTCAGCAGGCAGTGCTCCAGCTGCCTTGCCTTCCATACTTCCTAGTTACTGGATATACAACAGCATCTTGGGCCCAATAGACCCCTGAGATGTTGGCATCAGCAGCATATGGTGCCCTACAACCAGCTGCCAACAGGGATTTTTTTCACTCTCAGCCCCATGTCCACTGGCACAAAACGAACATATCATGGACCTCCCACCTTCCTGGCTTAGCAGCCCCAGAGCCACAGACTGGGCGCTACTATTGGCTGGCAGTTTTAGAGGGTGCAAGTATAAATGACATCTTTATAGGCAAGACAGGTTTTGCTAATAAGCCCAGCATGCAGGGTTTTTTTTCAGAGAAGAAAAGTCAGGAAGAAAAGGCTGAGGTCTAACCCTGCTTCTGAAAAGTGAAGTATCAGCCTCTCTGGAGTTGCCCTTCCTGCTGATACCTTGGCAGAAGTGTACACATTCAATGCTTGCACCACTGCTGAATGTTAACAGTATTACTTCATACAAAAGTTTATAATAAGCAGATCTTCACAGTAATTGAAAAATGTGATGTTTGAGAAAAATCTTCCCTAACATGGCAAAAAGAAATACTTTAAATGAAAAAAAAAAGGATAAGAATCCAAAACTGAATATATTGTGATAGTACTGCTGTTGCCTCTACTGGTACACTTAAAACATCTAGTAACATCGGGGGAACATCCACAGTGTCACAGTTGGATAGCTAGTCAGCTGGATACCTGGAATGTTTTCAAAAGTTTTGTGGCTGCTCCAGCAGCATCTTTGAAAGCCTGTCATTAAATTCCACTCTGCTGAAGTGTAAAAAAAAAGAGAAAAAAAACCCGAAAGAAAATAAAAATGTAGTCTTCCCTTGTGACAATTAATAATCACAAGACAACAACCATTACATGCTGTGGTATGGTGTTCGTTCTCTCACAAGCAACAGTTTTTGCTGGAGGCTTGGCATGCATGGCTTCAAGGGGTTCTACACAGAGTGGTGTGACATACTTTTTTCATTTTCATTTGTATGTGTGATTTAGTGACTAGCATGTAGCGACAGTAAATCCAGACATGGTTGTGACCTGTAAAAAGCTCTTTACTTTTCTGAGTTTACAGGCACTCCTATAAATTTCCACGGTCTCAGTAAGCAAAAAAAACCCAAACTTACTGGACTTTTTTACTAACAACACGAATGCAGATTGCACTGAAGCTTTGATGGATCATTATTTTGGAGACAGCAGCTCACAAGCACTGATGCCACTGAGGCAGGGCTTGTCATGTAGCATATGTTTGTATGAAGAGCCACACTTTGTATTTTCATCTCAAGACTGCATCATCAGTAATTTTCCCAAGAATGGAGTGGGGATCTGATCCAGGAAACATGAACAATAAATAAATACAGTGATATCGCTTTTAGTGCTACAGTCCAGAGTCAGGAGTTTGGGAAGTATAGTCCATGATATCCACTTCATCGTAGGTGATACAATCAGAAACACAGGGGAGATTGTGTTTGCCAAAGCGTTCTCTGAACTTCAGGACTCGGGAAGTATTTTCAGTGGGTTTTAGATAAATCAGTAGCTCTGATGTCTTTTAACATGAAAAGAAATCTTCCCAGAGTAGCGAAACAGAATAAAGTGAATCTGAATCATCAGTCCCTGCATAGGGGTCTCTGCTTTGTCTGGTTTCGTGAGGATCTGGAATTGCCAGCACCACTGATTACCGCTGTGACTTAAGAGAGGGTCAGAAGAATAAATAAATCAAGTCAGAGTTTTAGGTTAAACAGTGAATTTCGTGGTGAAGGAGCAGGTTCAGCCTCAGAACAGATGCTGTAGAAAGAAGCTTCATTCTTTATTTGTTTTTAAAGGAATTGAGGTTTCTTTTGAAAACAACTTTATGGTTTATACATATCAAACCACCCTGGGTGGGGAATTACATAACTTTCCCTTGTAAATAGTCAGATATACCACTGCATGCATGGTATCCTCAGAAGTCGTTCTGACCTGCTAGACACTAGCTACGCCAGCAAAGTCAGGTAGAGATTACTGCAAGGGGATGGAGATGCGGAAAAGCTGCTGTCCAACCAAACACCTAAAGACGCCTTTTTTTTTTCTCCTTCAAGCCAGAATTGCATTTTTGCAGAAAAGTATTTCTGATTTGGAAAAAAAAAATAAAATCTGAAAATCTGTTTTTCCAGGAGAGACTGCAGCATATCCTTTGCTGCAGGCTCCAGTAATTCAAACTATCATTACTAATCTGATTTAGTCCATATGTGGAAGTTTGTACTTGTAACTGTGCAGATAAGGAATATGTATTCAGTCTTTCCCTGTGATCACCAATGCTCCTCACCTCTCGATGCATGAATACTGTGGCATATACCTTTTATGCACTTCAAGAGGGTTTGTGAGAGGTACCTCGAGGGAAAAAGTATGAAAATTGAAAGGACATGCAAACATATTCATCTGCTTCTCTTTCAGACAAAGGCCTCTGTGCAGTTTTTCTCATAGTGAGCTTTTGAAACTTGAACAAATTAGGCCACACATGTACTATAAAGTGATAGTCCTTGTAGATTGTCAGCTGTAAAAATGCTTTGTGTAACTATCAGTTTTTCTCCATAGCCAGATATACTGAAGAGTTGTTAATTCTTTTAAACACAGATTTAAGAGCCATAACTGATTTTTCTGGTAGCACTGTGGTCCTAGCATCATGCAAGAAGTCTTCTCATGGTAACAGTCCTCTGTTAAAAAAGCTGTTATGCACTATTTACTATCTGATCCATCCTCCTTCCTCTCACATGCTTCTCCCTGGTATCATACCTTGTGCCCAGGTGGTTACTTTGAGAGTAGCATCACTTGTCCTCCTCTGCTGTGTTGGGCATGGCCAGCTGTGGGAGTAGCACAGTTTTCATGCTTCCTTGTGTTGTCAGCTGAAGCCAGTCTGTTACCTGTTCATTGATAAATAATGTGTATTGAAGGGAGAGTCCTTGTTTATATTCTTGTCCATGGTCAGAAACTATCAAGTTTTGTGAAAGTGATGTTGACAAAACGTTTGGGAGTTGTATTGGCACCTCTATATTTTGCAGTTTTTTTTTTTACCTTGTTTAAATCTCAGGGTCTTTTTTTTTTTACATGTTGTTGCACACATGATAATGCAGGAAGTCATCCTTGTCCCCTAAACTGTTAGAGCACAGTGTAAAACACCACTGGGAGGATCATCCCATAAACCAGAACAAGGCAACCAACCTACCCAGGGGGACTTATTTTAATTCCTCTATCAACAAGGAAGCATGCTCGGAAGCAGGGACAATGAAAAGAAAGAAAGGGACTAGGCTCTTTATTCAAGTTTAAAGAGGATTCAATTCATCATGACTGTAAAAGATCTCTTTTTTTTCCAGAATGCAGGAAAGGGTTGAATGTATGTTTATTTCCAGTTCTCTCCTCTGGATCCTTAATTTTAATGTCACATTGAGACAGAAAGAGCCAGAGCTCTGGTGAGGTGAACATTCAGTGCTGTCTGCAACCCTTCTCTTCTAGGGGAATGCCACTCAGAAACACTGAATTCACTGTCTTGCTACTGGGGTTTTGACATTAAGGGGCCTTGTAGATTGCAATATTTTAGCATTGTAAGTAGTAAATGTATATGACACTTTGAGTTACAAGAATATATTATTTATCAAGGTGCTTTTCTGCTTATGGAGGAGCAAATTTTTGGACCAAAAAGTGTTTTCAAGCATATTAGCCACATATTGATCTAAGATGTTGAAAACTGGATAGTGCAGCATTATTTGAAATACATACACCAGAGATTCTTCGTTTGAATGGCTTCAAGTCAACAGTGAGCAATCTATTTCAAATACAGCACAGGGTTATTACCCAGATTTAGAGTGTGCACTGTGTCTATAATTATTTAAGGTATCTGACTGTGGGCATCTTTGTAGAAAATTATGCCAATGATCACTTTGTTCTTGAAGTACATCCAGTTCTGTCCAGTTTTATCAAATCACTTAGTCAAATTTATAAATTCTGTTGTATGTTCAGTTACATCAGTTCCATTTCATGAGATTGGGGAAGAGTTAAGGTTCAGGAAGAGGGTGAAAGAATGGTGATTTTTGTAGTTAAATACTACACGAGTGGATGTTTCCTCATGAATGAAAACCAAAAGACTATACTGTAATTCTATGAAAATTCAAAAGCAGAGATACCTGCTTTGTAGTTTGATATGCATTTCATTAATAGTCTATTTCCTCACTGTATTCATGATATTGTACCAGATTCTGGAGAAAATGAGAAAATACAAAATTTTCTCATTCCTTATACTGTGCTGCTTCTCTGATGCAGAAAAGGAGACTGAGGGAAAATCATTGCTGTCTGGCTTCTTGATGAAGGGGAGCAAAGGGGCAGGTGCCAGTTTCCTCTCTTTGGTAACCAGTGATACAGACTGAGGGAACAGCATGAAGTTGCAACAGGTTTAGGTTGTATGTCAGGAAGAGGTTCTTTACTGAGAGGGTGGTCAGGCACTGGAACAGGCTCCCCAGGGAAGTGGTCCCAGCACCCAGCTGGACTGAGGTCAAGAAGCATCTGGACGCTGCACTCAGTCCCATGCTCTGACTTGCCTGTCCCTGTGTGGAGCCAGGAGTTGGACTCAATAATCCTTACGGGTCCTTTCCAGCTCAGCAGATTCTGATTCTATGATTCTATTCTAAAAAGCTGAGTTAACATCAGATTCAACACCATGTATCATGATTTCTTCTGTCCTTTGCTACTGTGGGTATTCACAATGTCTTCCTCATTGCATAGCCTAGAAGAGGTCCTTCACAATATACTGCACAAACTCATGTTAATAATGAGTAATGAAATTATGAAAGGGTTAAATTGTTGACTATTACTTTACTGAAAGACATGTATTATTAGAAGAAACACCATAGAATGTTTAGCTGTATACACCAAGTAAAAGTGACAAAAATAGGCCAATAAGGATAAATTCAAAGACAATTTGCTAGGAGATGCTATATAAATACAAACATTATTGTACCAAACAGATTATTAACATATAACACTTTCTATAAATCTAAGTTGGGTGTTCAGTATAACTTGCCCTGAGAATTGTCCCACAAATTCAGAGAAAGCTCCCCATCCTTTTGCTGAAATACTTGGCAGATCTAGGTAAATAGCAATGTGGAAATTAGAGAACAGCCAAGGATCTTGGCTACATGTAGTGATACATGTTTTTCAATTCAATGCTCACAGTTAAGTTCAAAGACTACTTTAAAATGTTGTCATCTGGGGTATACTTAATGGGTTATTTATTAGCTGTAGCCCATGAAACATTGAAAATTCACATAATTAGAACTTCAGGCTATGTTGGATTTAGCTACAGTTCTAAGTGATAAAATAAATTGTTTATCTTGTTTTCCATTCTTCTCTGTGGATTTCCATGGGGTTTGGAATTGCGGTTGGTTTTTGTTTTTCATGTGAAAGAAATCCAGACATAGCGTGGCTGGAATTTATGTATTTGCTGTAATTAGCAGAAAATGGGGAAAAGCACAGTTTCTTTTTATATACTAGATCTGTCTTTCAAAGAAGAATCAGGATATAATTCCATGTTTCTGTAGATCTTACTGAGAAGCTTTTAAAGAGGGGAAGGGATCATCTTTCCAGTTTGAGTGAGTGACAGTACACTGCATCTCGCTGCAGTACTGTGCATTGTAGAATTTATTCTCTATAGCTGAAAGAGGCTAGAGAAAAGACAGAAGAAAACAAGGAAAGGAAACAAAAAAACTAGAAACACAGATGTCAGTGACACAGGGAGAGAGAAGGAGAAAATAAACTGAATTGAGAGAAAAAAAAAAAAGATGAGGTGCTCTTTCTGTCTTTAGATTTTGTAATTCGAGAGAAGTGAAAACAAGGGGCCTGAATTTACATGAACGCAACATACAGAGAGCTGGGGTCACCAGGCATGAAGCAGCACAGCTTGCCCAAGTCAGTGTTAAATTAGCAGGGCTGTCTGGGTGTCTGGCTAAGGACAGTTACTTCCATGCTGTAATGCTTCCCCAAAACATTGTGCAGACCTCTCAGGGAGCTGCTCAGCCAACATCTAGGAAAGCAGTGAAAGGAACAGGATTAGGAGACTTAGCTAAGGTGTGAGGACTTGATGTGGGTGGGTGTAATTAGTGGAGGCTATTTTTACAAAGCTGGGAGGGGAGGCTAACACACAAGAAGGTTGTGCTGCTGTTCAACAATTTAGACAGGCTGGAGAGCTGGGCAGGGAGAAACTGAATGAGATTTAACAAGGGCAAGTGTAGGGTATTGTGTCTGGGGAGGAACAAACCCAGGTACCAGTATAGGTTGGGGACTGGCCTGTAGGAGAGTAGTGCAGGTGAGAGGGACCAGGGGGTCCTGGTGGACAGCAGGATGACCATGAGCCAGCAGTGTGCCCTTGTGGCCGAGAAGTATTAGGTGTATTAGAAGAGTGTATTAGAAGAGTGGTGGCTAGTAGGTCAAGAGAGGTCCTCCTCCCACTCTACTCTGCCTTGGTGAGACCTCACCTGGAGTATTTTGTCCAGTTCTGGGCCCTTCAGTTCCAGAAGGACATACAACTCCTTGAGAGAGTCCAGCGCAGGGCACCAAGAGAGTGGAACACCTTCCTTTTGAGGACAGGCTGAGGGAGCTGGGTCTCTTCAGCTTGGAGGAGACTGAGGGGTAACCTCATTAATATAAATATGTTAAGGGTGAGTGTGAGGAGGATGGAGCCAGCTGAAGCATGGGAAGTTTCATCTTGATATAAGGCAAAACGTTTTCACCATGAGGGTGACAGAGCACTGGAACAGGCTGCCCAGAGAGGTTGTGGAGTCTCCTTCTCTGGAGACATTCAAGACCAATCTGGACATGTTCCTGTGTAGTTTAATCTAGGTGATCCTGCTTGGACAGGGGGGTTGGACTAGATGATCTTTCAAGGTCCCTTCCAACTCCTAGTGTTCTGTGATTCTGTGATTTTTCCCCCTCGGTGCTGAGAATTAGAGAAATACACCTTGGTGTCTCAGGGCACATTCCCACTTGATGTTGTGGTGCTGGGTGTCACATATCTTCTGGTCAGCATTTCAGTATGCCAGGAGAAAGCAATGGTCACTTGGATGCATGCAATAAGTACCAAAAGGGATTTCCTAAGGAGTTGGAGCAAGTTTAGACACAACAGCTTTGGGATTGTAGCACTGAATGTTACCAACCATTCTTTACTTCCGGTCTGGCCCTGAAGGTCTTCCTGTTTTCCCATACACCCCATCAATCATCCAAAATGGTTCTTACGGGAGGATGATGTGCAGATGGTGGAAGTAACAGCAGATCTGGGAGAAAGATTTAAGCTTGAGTAGGCAGCAATGATAGATGATTCATTTATTAAGGGAGTCACACTCGAGCAAAGCCATTTGTGCAAGGGACTCCTTGTCAGTGTGACTAAGAAGTTCACAATCTGGCCCAGAGTGCTTCACAGCTGTCCCATCAAAAGCTCCTAACATTATTCTTGGTAACTATGGACAACTTCATGAAGGACTGAGAAGGAACTCGGAAATGCAGCATACCACAATGCAATACCACAATACCACAATAAGCCGCAGTAATTGTTACATGCCGCCTTTGCAGGGCACTGCAGCCCAAAGTTCACATGCAGCTGCCCTTTGGACTTGGTTTTGGCTGTAGACAAGGTTTCAGAGCATCTCTGTGTGCAGGCTTGATGTTCACCACTCAGCCCTAAGCTTACTGAATCCTTTCCCCGCAGTAAAGTACAGTACAGCCCATCACGAGTGTCTTGCATCCCTGTAGCGTATACGTCCTGTGCTGGTGTAAGTGCAGAGCAAGTGTGTGCCACTGCCGTGCAAAGCAGTCATCCCCGACACTGTGAGCTGTGTGAGGGTGTTATCATCAGTTTGGGAGATGATGCTGAATCTCTCGGGTGCACCCTGCTGCACCGAATCTCCTTTGCAATGGACTTGCATCCCTGCGGGAGTGGTGAGCTGGGAGAGCCCTCAAGAGCTGTCTGGAAGGTTTCCACTTGGCACGGGTTTGAAAAGATCCAACGTGCAGCATGCTGGCTAATTAACTTTTATCTGAAATGTTTCAGTCACCTGAATTTGCATAGCTGCAGGCAGCAGATGGGGAGGTGGAGAAGGAGGGGGAGAAGAGTGAACGTGAATACAGGTGCACCCTCAGCTGCCAGTAAAGCACAGTAATCGGGGAAATTACTGCATCATTTCATTGTTATTATTATATAGGAGAAATCAGATGTTAGGGAATTCAGAAGGCGGCACCATTTTTTCCTTTGCTTGCTACAGTATTTTTATTACTTTTCCTCCATCAGCTTTCATCTGTGATGGTAGTTTCCAAAGCCTGTTTTACAATGTGGAAAGTATTTGAAACACTTCAAAATCTATGAATATGCTACACAGGCATATTTTAAACTCTTAGTATTTTCCTAAAGGCATACTATTCCGCTTCCAGCTTTTTTAAGACTGTGAAGGAAATGATTGCCCATGCTGTTCATAAGACATTTCACAAGGCTTTCTAACTTCAGACTGAGTTAAAAGAAAAGGTAAATCTTCAAGCATAAACTGAGATTTTAAAAATGAAGTTTTGCGTTTGTTGCAAGGAAAGAACTATTAGATGTAGCAGTTAATAGCCAGAAAGAGCAGCTGTATTATGCAGTAGGCTCTCTCAATGATGTTACCGATAAAGCAGTTACATTACACTCATCTTAATAGCATACTCACATCAGCTTAACAAGAACCTTTTTTTTTTTGCAAATCAGATGAAAAGTCATGGTTTGATAATTTTCCGGTGCTATTTTAGATGAAAGCATAATTATTTCTCACTTTCTCAGCATTTAAAACTCATATCAGTTAAACAGCTCTCTAGGAGCACAGTTGCTTTAAGAATTTACAGTATATGGGAAAAACAGATGTAGCCTTTACGTGGAGCTGATAGCTGCTCTCTTTTGAGTGTGTACTAGAACTGCTTTATCTGTGATTTATACCTTCTTAGTACACTGATACCATGAAGTTGATTTTACTCCCTTGTTAGAAGGCCAGCAGGGTGAGAGAGTTATGTGACTGGTTTTCCTCAGCTTAAATTGCATGTGGTAGGTGATAAACTATAGAGCTCCAACAGGAAAAATACAAATCCAGTAACACTCTTGAAGCAAATGTCAGTAGTTACAGTTTAAAAAAAATTGATTGTTTTTGGTTTAAGGTTTGAAACATGCGGACACCATGTTGCACTTGACTAACAGGAGTTTCCAGGACCTTATTCTTGTTTTGAGAGTACAAAATCGAGCAACCATTTGAAGGAAGGCTCTGTTCTTATGTCTGTCTTTCCCCAGTTATCTGATGAGATCACAACTTGCATCAGTAGCATTTAGTGATATTTCCTTGCTCCAGGACTGCAGAAGAAGGTGGTGTGGAGGAAGGTATTGTGGTGCGGTGTGACCCCGATTTCCCCACCTCCACCCCCATATTGCCATTTCTGCAAAACCAGTTGCACTTCCTGGTGTGGCAGTAGATGATCTGTTGGTGCTACCAGCTACCTTCTGACCACATAGAAAGCCATCTCATGTCAAACTCCCACTGGCATCTATGAAACTGTTGGCTGCAGAGCTAATGGCGGGGAAACGGTAAAACATGGCATCAGTGTTTGGTCCTCAGAGATTTCGGGGGGGAGAAAACCCACCTATTAGTCACCCCTTTAAAAGTTCATCTCACAACATATCAGTATAGAAGTACACTGGGTAGACTGATAGAGTTAACAGTACTCTTGTGGCCTCTGATGGGGAATCTCACATCAGTAGTGAACACAGGGAAGCCAAAATGTTGATTATCCAATCACCCTTGTGATCATCTTTATACACATTAATTATTTACATAGGTCAGGGTACTTACACGCTTGTTAATTAAAACCTCCCTCTTCATTCAGTTATACCCTTAAGATCTCTTTCGATGTAATCCTTCTAACAGCATTTATTTTGCATTCATTGTGTCGTAGTCTGTTTAAGGTTATCTTTCACTGTATAAATAGAAAATCCTTCAGTGCAGAATACTTTTGGGAGAGGATTCCTTCACACTGAGAATTTATTTCGTGAGAGAGATGGGTGATTGGTCTGTTTTGAATATTGATGCTGAGAATCCCCAGGAACCCTCAAATTTTATTCAACTACACCATTTTCTACCAATTCTTCCATTTTTAGTGAGGTATATTCATTTAATCCGTTCTCAATCTTGCCCATTGGTTTTTGTTCTGAGGGTCTGTCTTCCACTGTAGGGTAATACAGATCCTAAATTAACGAAGTCTTGACTCCAGAAAAGGACCACAAGGCTTTATTGTGATACAAATGATCAGCAACATAAATTGCTCGTCACTCACTGCTCGTCACATTCTCTGAAGAGCACCAAAAATAAGGCACTTATTTATAAATAGCCCAGCCTGCTAGATTCCAGTGAAACTGAATTTTGTAACTTCCTACCATTTTGACAGTGCATATAAATATGTAGCATGTAGTTATGTGAAAGTTAGCTGTGCTGTGATGTCCTCCTTGGGCTTTCACAACCCTAACAGGCTTACAACAAAAGAATAAATTGCAAATTGAGTCCTGTGGTGGGATGCAGCATACCACATGATTAGCAGAAGAAAGATGCTTTGCTTGACAGAGAACGGGAGCTTGTTGCCCAGATCATATTGCTCTTGTACTCCTCCCCAGAATTGTATTTTAAGAGGAAAAACGAAGCAAGAATTCACGGTGAATAATGCATCTGATAATCAAAAGACATTTTATGTTTCTGCCTGAAAAACCACCTGAAATTTCTGGAACAAGCATGAACTGTGTAAGCATTAGGAATAACCGCATCCCAGAGCTTTCCAAAAAAAGTATGAAAGTGCTGCATTTTACTTCACTGGCTTTGAATAGGGACCAGCTTGAGATAGGGTTTTGCTTTTTGGCTGAGCTGCGTGATTTTTTTTACTTCCAATCTGATAAAGACAGGAATTGGAGATACACATGAAAGCTGGAACTTGCAAATACTGCAAGTGTTCAGTTTTGCTATTCATTTCTATAAGCATTTGTCCTAGTGTAATTTGATTACTGGAACATTCATGAAAAGCAAATGTTGAGGAGAACAAAAAAGGCTGAAGCAAATCCTTTCATTCATGTGAGTATCTCTGTGTTGTTTCTGATGCCGTTGCCATCATTAAAAAAATAATAGATCAAACCAATATATTCAGACTCCCTCTTCATTTAAGTCATGTGGTATGACTTTGTTTAGGATGAGGAACTAGTGCAACAGGATCTGTGGCTTGTTGAAATATAAAAATGTAGTCACAAGGGAAGCTAATACTCCTACCACCTGTAACATTTAATTTTACTTGACTTTTCCTTATTTTCATCAAAGAGTTCCCTTCACTTAAAAATCTATAAAAAGCAATTCACTAAGATGAAGGATAATGCAGACAATTTGCCTTTTTGTGGGTCTGTATTATGCTAGCACTAGGAGAGCAAATTCATGTCTCTGAGAGTCATGCAAAATTATTACCATCTTATCAGAGAATAGTAAGTGGCAAAATAGGTTATTGTCAATGAGAAGGGGAGAAATTAGCATGAAGTCTGACCATTGAACAGGAGACTCAAATGGGAAATTTAGTCTTCTCCAACACAAAATCATATAGGCTGAGTACTAGAATAGTTTCTGGTCTGTCAGTCAAGGCATGGAGAAGTCCAGCTGAATTTCCTTCCTCTGTTAGAATTTTCCTCCAGAAGGTAGTTGTCCAAGGCTATCGCCAGCAAACCATCACCCGTCTGCAAATGATGTTCAGAGTCTGTTTGCCTGCTTGACCACTGCCCAGGAGTGGTGCTGCAGCATCTATCCCTCCTTAGAGTATTAGCTGTGAGGGGAAAAGACAGCCAACCCAGACAGTAGGTTCCTTTGCTGTGCATGAAATCTTTTCTTGCAAAGGACTTTATTTAACCTGAGCAGTGCTTCTAGTCACATCATGTGTGCCAGGAGATTGATGCGGCCCTTGTAGTGGGGTGATTCCCCTTGCCTTCACTGTGAGGTTGAAGGATATTCCAGCAACCTTCACACCTGATTCTTCCTGCCTCAGTTTAACAGCCCAAATGTGTGCCAGTCCATATGCTCAAACATGTAAAATCTTCAGTGGTTGTAACAGTGGTTTCCAAGCAGATGTTACTTACCTTTCAAAGCAGGGAAGTGAACCTTTCACAGATCCTGCTTTCTGTGAATGTCTCCTTGTCTCTTTTATTCACACAGCTGGCTGGCTGTTTCATACCAATTTATTAAGAATATATCCAGTTGTTCTGTGTGGTACCACCAAGTGTTTTAAGCAGGGAATTCTACAGAATATTTCCATCCCCTTGCTCAAATGGTGCAGTGCAGCCTCCCCGTTGATGCAAAATTCAGAGCTTATGGCTTTTTACCTGCCATAGTTTCATCCCAGGTCACTGACACGCACAGAAGTATAATCTGTCTTTTCAAGACTGACAAAGACTTGCATTCAAGTGCATCATGTAAGCAGAGAAAACTGAAATGGGGCAAGAAAAAAAAAAGGGAGTTCCTATATCTTGAGGATACATACTTTTTTGTGTGATTTTATTTCATTGTAGGTTCTCTCTCCCTGAAGCAGAGACAGCGTATTTGATAGTGTCTTCTTGCCAAACTCGTAAGAGCGGTGGTCTGTCATCCCTCCCTTTCAGGTTGTCTGGGGGAATTAGATACTCCTCTGCAACACTTCCCTTGTTCAGAGAGTTAAAAAGAATCACTGCACCAAAAATAGTCACTGTGAATTCCTTGTCCCCAGGCTTGGTTCACCAGAATCTGCTGCAGAGTCACCGTGGATTGCTTGCATGGAGATGGATAGACACAAACATCTTGCGGAGATTAGTGAGACATGACGCCTTCCCATTTTATCACAAGCGCTTATCCATGTTAAACTCCCAGGGCGTGCTTCATTTTCGCTGGTTCTTACCCTCTCCTTTAGGAGGATACAATCACCCACTCAAGAAGCAGAAATAGTACATGACTAACTATGTCACGGAACAAATGATTAACACTAAGTAGTTTGTGCTAGCTGTTTGCAAACAATCCACGTGCCGACAATTATGCTGAAGCAATTTTGTGAATACCTAACTCAATGTATTTTGCATAACTCAAGACTAGCTCCGAATCATTAGATTCATAACTTCTGTCTTGTTTGTCAAATTCACAAATGTCACTAATTCTTCTAGCCCATGGAACTGGTACTAGTACACTCCAACTGTGCTATTACTCTGTAACGCTGGACTGGCAAAGGCTGTAGGAAGAATGCTGGCTCCAGTGAACAAGGTGCCATCCAAAACAAGTCACAGCTGCTGTGCTTTAAGAGTTTTGAAAGCCACAAAGTGCAGAGGAGGGCAGTCATGCGCGGGCAGATCCATTAATACATCTGATGCTTTTGGATTTGCAGCTACGTAAATAATGATACTGTTTGCTCCAGCTGCATCCAGCCTACCCACAGAGGTTTTGGTCTGGCTGCCTGAGTGCGTCAAAACGCTTGCAGAGTTCTTTATCAGGAGCTGAGGGCCTCTTCATCAGCTGCAGTTGCTCATCACCTGTCTGCTGATGTCATGGTTAAGGAGGTTACCTATAGCATCCATACATGCCATCACATGGGCTGAGGCAGGAAGAGCTGAGCAGTGAGCGTGAAAATGTATGTCAGTAGGAAGCTGAAGCACAGTCAGTTTATTGATACGATTGGATCGGAGTATTTCAGAGTCTTTTGACTTGCAGACATGTGCAGGCCTACCAGATCCTAAAGCACAAAGCTCTTAAGAAAATAAAACCCCACCATACTCAGGTGATTCGTTCTTTGCAATGAGTGTAGTGGGTTTCGGCTGTCAAAGATTTACACAAATCCTGCATAACATTTGGGAGGAGATACACTGTTTTTTAAGAGGGGTATACTGACGTAGTGGGAATTTAAGAGTTGCAGCAGAAAAGGTAGAACCAGTGTTTAAAAGAAAACTAGATCTGTAAAGGCCTTTCATTTCCATGCTGCAAAGCATTCTTCCCATCAATAACGTCCAGCCTGTTAAATTGTTGCTGTTACTTTTATTACCTTCTCATAAATGGAGCCAACCCCTATTAACCTGCCACAATTTTTTCCCTTTCCCCCTCAAGAAAAATAAAGTAGCAGTATAAACAAGTTTTTGCATAAATAGGTAGGGTAAAGAACTTTATTTACAATGAAGTACATTTGGTATTTAATTCCATGACAAACGTTTGTCCAGCTGTTCCTCACTATTTTTTTCAACGAGGTTGAAAAGTATTAAACTTGCCCACCACCAAAGTGTTTGGCTCACTATAGTGAAGGTATTTTTTGTCCACGTGTGATTGAGTTTCTCATTAAGAGTGGAAGATTCTGCATTTCTGTGATGCTGTATGGATTTCCAGTTTGTTTTTTTCAATGCTGTGTGGTTTATGCAGCTGTCCAGCTTTGCCAGCAGTTACAGTGGTGGAGATCTTGCTCCTAGGCACCACCAGCACAACAAAAAAGGGAGGGGAGGCTGAAACATAAAATACTGTGCTATAGAGCTGCTGCACCAAAGTCCATTGCCACCAACAGTGATTTGTCCATATGGTGCTTTTATGTAATTGCAGCAGGAAAGGGACCCGCAGGGGAAGACTGACGAGCTTCTTCTAACAGTGTGACAGTGGGACCAACTGCTCTTGCCACAGGCAGAGCCAGAGGAAGAGAGAATTACATTTATTTGGCTAGTGGCAGTATCTTGTGATTAGTGCTAGTTTCTGGCGAGTGATTGTGTCAGATTGTGTATGAATCTTTAGTACAGCCAGATGGTCGCATCAAGCATGGCATGCTATTTTTCTGAGTGTACATGGTCACTTCATTCTGTGCCCACCATCACATAATACATACAGATGCACACATTGCTTAAAGCCCATGAAATATCAGTTAGCACAGCTCCACTGAGTCCACACTCATTACAAAGTGGGGGTTAGTTAAGTGTCCTGATTGTCATGAGGCATGTGCAGGAAAAACAAGTGATCAGGCCCGGTCAGCTCAGGTTCATGAAAGGCAGCTCCTGCTTGACCAACCTGATCTCCTTCTATGACAAGATATCCTGCTTAGTGGACGAAGGAAAAGCTGTGAATGTTGCCTGTCTGGATTTAGCAAAGCGTTTGACACTCTTTTCCATAACATTTTCCGAGAGAAACTGGCTGCTCTTGGCATGGATGGGTATTGTCTTTGATGGGTTAAAAACTAGCTGGATGACTGGGGCCAGAGAATGGTGGCGAATGGACTTAAATTCAGTTGGTGGCCAGTTACCAGCGGTGTTCCTTGCATTTCTGTGCTGGGTCCAGTTCTCTTTAATATCCCTATTAATGACCTGGACGAGGGGATTGGGTGAACCCTCTGTAAATCTGCAGATGACACTAAGTTAGGCAGGACTGTTCATCTTGATCAGATCAACATCAGATACAGAGATCTGGACAGGCTAGATCCATGGGCCAAGGCCAATGGCATGAGGATCAACCAAGTCCAAGTGCCAGGTCTTGCATTTGAGTCGTAATAACCCCAAGCAGTGCTACAGGCTTGGGGAAGAATGGCTGGAAAGCTGCCTGGCAGAGAAGGCCCTGGAAGGGGTGTGGGTGTTGGTTGACTGCTGACCCAATATGAGCCACCAGTGTGCCCAGGAAAGCCAACGGCCTCTTGGCCTGTATTAAGAAGAGTGTGATGAGTAGGACTAGAAAAGTCATTGCCCCCCTGTACTCAGCACTGGTGATGCCCCACCTTGAGCACTGCATCCAGTTTTGGGCCCCTCACTACAGAAAAGACATTGAGGTGTTGGAGCATGTCCAGAGAAGGGCCATGAGGCTGGTGAGAGGACTGGAGAATA
>VXBZ01007728.1:31309-77413 GCA_013399135.1 Heliornis fulica | reverse complement strand
GCTGCTGAGGGAACTGGGGTTTAGTCCAGAGAAGAGGAGGTTAAGGAGAGACCCAAGTGTTCTCTACCACTACCTGAGAGGAGGTTGTGGAGAAGCAGGGGCTGACCTTTTTTCCTTAGTGACAGGTGATTGGACAAAAGGAAATGTCGACAAGTTACACCAGGAGTGGTTTAGATTGGATATTAGGAAAAACTTCTTCACAGAGGGTTGTTAGTCATTGGAATGGGCTGCCCAGAGAGGTGGTAGAATCTCCATCCCCAGTTAGATGTGGTGCTGAGAGACACAGTTTACTGGTGGTTGGTAGATTAGGGTAATGTTTGGACTTGATGATCTACAGGGACCCTTCCAACCAAGACAACTCTACGATTCTATGATTCTATAATTCTATCATTCATATATTACAGTAGTTTACAAGCTCTGATCTAAATGTCCAGTGCTAAGTGCAGAGTAAAAAAAGTCCTGGTAGCAGTAGTCCGTGTAAGTATTTGTGCATAGTAGAGATGCAGAGGTATTGTGTAAAGCATGTTTTTTGTCAAGCTTTGAGATGAGAGTGGAATAATGAGTCACAACTATGAGCCCAAAATGTTAATCTGGTGATCGTGCATATTATAAATCAAAGGATGAAACAGGCATGGCTGGACATACTCTCTCCCAACTCTCAAGGCAGCATTTTCTGTAAACTACTTTCTGTTTTGTGAAATACTGAATACAGTAAGGTGCCATTTTGTGACTCTGAACCCATGATTCTTATGGAATACCATGGATAATGAGTAAGATGGTTACCCACTTAAGCCCAGAAAGCTGTTTCCCAGGCTTGGTCAAAACCAGTGTGACCTGTACATGGTGATTCTGTCCCTCTACGCCACTCCAGTGAGATCCCACCTGCAGTACTGTGTCCAGCTCTGGGGTCCCCAGTACAAGAGTGATATGGAGCTGTTGAAATGGGTCCAGAGGAGGCTATGAATTTGATCAGAGAGCTGGAGCACTTCTCCTGTGAGGACAGGCTGAGAGAGTTGGTGGTGTTCAGCCTGGAGAAGAGAAGGCTCTGGGGAGACTTTACAGCAGCCTGCCACTATGTGAAGGTGCCTACAGGAAAGCTGGAGAGAGACTGTTTCTCATAGAGTGTAGTAATGGGACAAGGGGTGGTGGGTTTAAACTGAAGGAGGAGAGATTAAGATTAGATATTAGGAAGAAGGTCTTCTCTCTGAGGGTGGAAAGGTTCTGGCACAGGTTGCCCAGAGAAGCAGTGGCTGCCCATGTTCCGTGGCATGGTTCAAATTCCCCAATTATATAACAATAAGCCATTAAAATAAGTGGTTGGCTGTTACTTTGGACATTCTTTTATCTGTTGAGGAAGCTGTGTCCAGCACTAGAGAGAACAGGAGATATGAGCCCTAGATTCTGCTGTTCGCAAAATTTTTGTATATTCTCTAAGACATGTGAATTACACTTTTTTTTTTCTTTTTTTCCTCTAATCCTTCCCTGTGCAAAAGGGTGTGAAATATTTGTGTTGTGTAACCCTTAAGGTGGGCAGAGAGTCATCTCACATGGGAGAAAGAAGCCTTGCTCTAGTTGGTGTTCTGTGCCCTGGGGTACTGTGGAGGGATTCTCCCCATTTTACAGCGAGCTTTGCTCACAAAAGGAGCCCGAGATGAGGCAGGGATTTCAAACCAGATCGCTCAGTTTCTATATTCGACAGCCAGCTAGGGCCTGTTCCTCCTCCTCCTCCTCCTCTCCCTGCGTGCCTTGGTAACAGGCTCCTGCATAGTCACACACTTTTGTGGGTAGTTGTTATATGTTTTATTGGAAACTTGAATGCTTCTGCCTTTGGGGGTGGGGGGTAGGCGCCTCCTGGTTACAGGATTGTGCCTTATCCTGTGTTTTGCATGCCCAGAAAAGCAATTTGCAAACACTGCCACAAAACTTATAAAGTGTACAGTTGCCTTTTGGGTTTTGTGCTGTTTTGCTTCCTTTGGGTTTTTTATTTTTATTTTTTATATGACAATTAATTCAGGGTTGGAGAGGAAAACAGGGAGCAGTGATTAAAAATGTACAGTGAGTATAAGTCACTAGACTTTGCTGATTTCAAAAGATAGATTCTGTCTTATGTTGAAAGTGGTAGCTCTGCAGCCAAGGAGCTAACAAACATCCCACCTCCCAGTTTATTTATTTTTTCCTCCTGCAGCAACTGTTGATGTTGAACCGCACTTATCTTTGAACTATTTCTTGTGCAAACAACTACCTCCTGCTGAGTAATTCACTGCATGGCGTAATTAGTGAGAGGTGCCCAGAGATGCAAGGATGACTATGCAGGATGAGACCCTCCTACCCAGTCAGTGTGACAGTATTGTGCACTTTGGGCATGCAGCAAGCAGAATTTCATGGCCCCTTGGTGTGGCACGTCCCAGTGGCAGCTCCCTTCCCATCAAATGCAAAGTGTGTTTGTTTTTAAAAGAGATGTTTGATTTTGAATTTCTATTTCCTCTGCTTACCCCCTGCCCTGAGAGCCAATTATAACTCTTCTTTCTAATTAAATCCTTGCTGTATTAAATAAGGAACCTCAAGTGGAGATGTTTAAACACTGTTCCTGATTTTAAGCCAAGCAAGTACACAGAAGAATTCACCTTAGAGGCATGATTTAAATGTCTAGCCTCACAAAGACGAACTAGTAACTTAATCTACCTTGGCCTTCTTTAATAGAGTTAAGAGATCAGTCTTTGCAAGCTTAATTCTCAGCTTTCTTTCATACAAAATACCGATATAGAGCAGAGTGCACCTGTAGGTAAAATTAATCCTGTGAAACATGCCCAGAGCAGGGCCCAGCAGAAGAGGATGCGATGATGAGCTGGTGCTGGCTTTTTGAGGAGCAGGACACAGGTCAGGATTAATTCCTCTCACTGTACATTGCCACACAGTGCTACTGTTGGAGCGACTGCTCTGTGCACAGCCACATGCCGCACACCCCGTGGGTATTTCTTTGACAAGCAGGTATGTGGAGAGGCGAAAAGGCTAATTTGATTGCCAGTTGTTGAATTTAAGGAGCATCACCTAGCAGTACCCTGTGAGGAGCACAGGGAACCCCACAGCAGCCAGGGGTGTCCTCTATCTGGAGGTGCTGCCAGCAGCGTGACAGCCCTGCACCACAGCACGTCCTGAACGTGGTTCTACAGCACCTTGCTCCCAAGGAACAGGGAAGGTTCCTGTGTTGAATTGCCGCTTCCTTCCTCATTTGTCTACAGGATCAAATGACCTAGTTTTGTTCTGCAGAGCTGTGAACACCAGATAGGGTTGCACAGCCTGTTGGTAGGCGCAGAGTCGTTTATAAAAATAATGAGTCGCAGGGGCACAGCTACTGAGGGTATGGGTAGTGCAAATGCTCAGGAAGAGTTGGAGATGCTTTCAAGCCAAGCTGGAATTGGACCAGTGAGTGAAAGGGTGCTCCAGATTTTATTCCTTACTGAAGGTATTATTGGTGAATAAAACCTAATTGGATTAAGTGCTGTGCCAGGTACACCGGGCACATATCAGAAAGGACAATACCTGCTTTTGTAAAATGGGATCAAGCTTCTTTTACCTAGATAACACGAACCAGTCTTCTCCATACCCACTCTCCTCACAGTCTGCATTTTCTTCCTTAAAACATAGAAGAATTAAGTTATTTTTGTTCAGCCATAATTTTGTTCATGCCTAAAAAGCTACAGAATACACAAAGTGTAGGCACAGCCCCTTGTGCTTGTGAAAAAGTAGCAGTGTACCAGTACCAGTGTACTGGTACACTGCAACATGTGCACCTTGCTGCTGGGAAGGTGGAAGCTGCTCTAACAGGGAAAGGATGGAAATGACGTTGCAAAAGCCCTTTACTCTGAGGAGCCTGGCAGTGGTGACATGCCAGAGAGCCTGGTGTCGAGCAGTGCTTGGCAATATGCATGGTAATTACAGCCTCGGTTGCCAAATTCTGTCGACTCTTGCACTGTGTTAATGGTAGTCTTCAAGAGCAAGCCTTCAGAGCAAGCACCACATGCAGTTAACACAAGCTTTATAAACCCATTCTACACGTGAAGCCAATAATTTACTGTTAGCCTGAATTCCTAGCAGTCTAACCAAAGTCATATTATGGGTCCCAACACTGCTAACACTTTTAGGGAAGTTATCAGAGTAGTACAGCTCGTTCTTGTAATGACACAGTTCCAACAGTCGCACATGCACATCCCATATCCTTTTTCTCAGGTGTTGGGCTGACCCATGCACCTCTGGGTATGAAAGTTGGCATCACAAATCAATCCTCTTTAGAGAGATAGATCAAGTGTCTTTGTGTTTTCAGGGGTGGGCATTGTTAGTGGTGAGTCATCTGTGTCCCAAGAGCTCTGACGGGTGGGAGACAGATGTTGATGGCAGGAACTTCTTCCTCCTCTGGGTTTGCTTTTGGTCACTTTTATATGTTTAATAATACTGTCTGGATGTCTGCTGTATTTACTTGCCCATTCCTCATTTGTTTGTGGTTCCACCTTATATCCACATTTGCAGTTTCTGGCACATATAATGGATACTTAATTATTTCCTTTCTCTAAGCTTGGTTTTACTGAGCTCTAAAGGTTATAATTTCCTAGTGAGCAGAAGATGACCATTGGTGAGTTGACTTCTGCCATCCTGTGCTTGCACCGTTAAGGTTTCTGTTGTCATCTTGTGATAGCACTTCTGGGGATCCTTGATACAACCGTGTTTGATTTTTCAGCAGCCTTTGAACTGTGATTTCTTGGTCATCCAAGTAACATACCACATCCTGATCATACCTATGTCCTTGACCTAGGGCTGTCAGTAATCACTCTAGAAGACTAATAGTAGAGTTCCTACACAAACACTGATGTGTTACCAGAATTTCTTTTCAACTGGGCCTTCCAGCATTGCACCACAGACATTAGGAGAGTGAGAACCAGGGAGACAGATCTCAGCATGCCCAAAGTGCACTGTCTGCTCCCAGTTGCTGGCACAAGTTTGACTCTGCAGCTATCAAGAGTTGAATTGCTACTTCCCCTCATGAGCCAAAAAACGAGTGGAAAAAAAAAAAAAAAAAACACTTCCCCAGTGCATTTCCTGAGTAACATGCATGGGAAAACTCAGACTGCCTGCTTTGGAGTCACTTTAAAACAGAGCCCTTATCTCTGACAGATCTGAAAAGTATCAGTGTTTGTGAGGGTCTCCTCTACAGAAAAGCTTACAAAAACTCCTATCTGTTGAAGAGCTGTGAGTTAGATGACTGCCACATCTTCTTAAGGGAAGAATTAAATTCTGCTAAACGTTATTTTCCAATAATTCAAGCTCACAGTGGCATTCAGAAGAACACCAGAAAGGTGCAGCCACTGCGGAACAGCCGTTGTCCTTTGCATCCTTTAAAAGTGTGGGGTGACTTGTAATGGGGTGGCTACAGGATGAATGCCAAATGAGAAACCCTGCACACAGATATGACAGGCTAGGTGAGGCCAGCGTAAGGAAGTGTGTTACTGGGAAGTGGCATTAGAAAGACAGTTTGGGGTAGAGTTACCCCAAATCTCCTTGCTCTGTCTGGCAAGGGCTGACTTGCTTGTGACAACCCAATTCCATATCAGTGTTGAGCCTCTCAGAAATACCTGTGCAGTAGCAGCTTCTCCATTGTGGCTGATATTCACACTCAGTGTCTTATGGCGTCTTTTATCCAGACATTTGCTAGGGCTTTCCAGATACTGATTACAGTACTGTAGCACTTGCAAGAGTCACAGACATGGACCTGGCTACTTCTTTCTTCCATATCACAGACTCAGAGAATCACAAGGTTAGAAAAGACCTTTAAGATTGAGTCCAACCATCCCTGTCCTCTCCTAAACCATATCCCTGAGCATCTCATCTACCTGTTCTTTTAAATACATTCTGGGATGGTGACTCAGCCCCCACCCTGGGCAGTCTGTTCCACATCCCAACAGCTCTCAGTTAAGAACTTTTCCGAACATCTCATCTGAACCTGCCTTGGTGCAGCCTGAGGCCATTTCCCCTTGTCCTATCACCTGTCACTTGGCTGAAGAGACCATCACCCACCTCTCTGCAGCCTCCTTTCAGATAATTGTAGGTAGTGATTGAAGGTGTCCCCTCAGCCTCCTCAATCTCCAGACTGAACAACCCCAGCTCCCTCAGCTGCTCCTCATAAGATTTGCCCTCCAGACCACCATTCTGGTTGCCCTTCTCTGAACATGCTTCAGGACCTCCATGTCCTTCCTACAGTGAATGGCCCAGAACTGGAGACAGTACTTGAGGTGTGGCCTTCACCAGTGCCAAGTACAGGGGCTACACAATCACCTCCCTAGACCTGCTGGCCCTGCTGTTCTTAATACAAGCCAGAATGCCGTTGGCCTTCTTGGGCACCTGGTCACACTGATGGATCATATTCAGTCCGCAGTCAACCAGCACCCCCAGATCCTTCTCCACCTGACAGCTGTCCAGCCACTCTGCCCCAGGCCTGTAGCACTGCACAGGGTTGTTGTGTCCCAGGTGCAGGACTCTGCACTTGGCCTTACTGAACCTCATCCCATTGGTCTCAGCTGGTAGATCCACGCTGTTCAAGTCCCTTTGAAGATCCTCCCTACCCTTGAGCAGATCAACACTTTCTCCCAGCTTAGTGTCATCTGTGAACTCACTGAGGGAACATTCGATCTCTTCATCCGGGCTGTTGATAAAGATGTTGGACAGAACTGGACCCAGGACTGAAGTGTACCACAGAACAGAGGTGGTTTTTTTTAGTTTTGCATTTTCATTTTAATGATGGAGTAAAGCCTGTCGTGGAGAATTAATGCATCTCCCTTGATCTTTTTGTAGTAGCAACCATTTTTTAATTATAATGGGAAATTTTAGGGAAGGAAAAAAAAATTTGGCTCTTGGCCTCTGTATGAAATATTCTTTATCAAACTTTAAAGTCATAGAATCACAGAATCGTAGAACACCAGGTTTGGAGGGACCTCAAGGATAATCTGGTCCAGCCTTCCTTGGAAAAAGCTCCGTCTGGAGAAAAGCACCATGTAGACCAGATGCCTCAGCACCCAGATCAGCTGAATCTTACAAGTGTCCAATGTTGGGGAATCCACCACTTCCCTGGGAATGTTATTCCTATGGCTGATTATTCTCATTAGGAAAATACTGCCCAGGAGTAACTTGAACCTGTTACCCATTGCCTTTTCTAGGTGACTGCTTGTAAAAAGGGAGTGTCTCTCTCCTCTGCAGCCACCCTCTCAGTACCAGAACATGGTGGTGAGGTCACCCGTAAGCCTTCTTTTCTCAAGACTGAACAATTGCAATTCTCTCAACCTTCCCTCATACACCAAGCTTCTCTGTCCTCTGATCATCTTCGTGTCCCTCCTCTGGACCCTGTCCACAGCCTGTCCACATCTCTTTTGTGTAGTGGGGATCAAAACTGAACACAGTATCCCCGGTGTGACCTGACAAGTGCTGTGAATTATTTTTTTTCCTCCTGGAGCAGAGATCACTTTTAAGTTTTCAAACTGGTATTACTTCTTATGAAGATAAATAATGGTTCTTACTTTCCAAGAATAGCTCAAAGTTTGTATTATATATTATTCCCTCTTTGACCTTGTAGGGAGCTGCACATATTCAGATTAGTTTGGAGTATTTGTATATAGGCATTCAGAGATGCTGAGTGACCTCATGTCATGACTGTCTGGTCTATTGAAAGAAATAATTTTCAGGACGAGGTAAGTGAAGTCTTAAATTAATCTATCTCTTGTGGCTTTGTGGGTTTTAAAATCAGCAGCCATTGCTTTGTTAGGATCTCCTCATAAGTGTGGCCTGGACAGATGCCAGGCTTCTTGTGCTGCAGGATTCAGGACAATGCTGGTTAGTCTAAGGTAGCTTTTCTCTCTCAGAAGCTTTTAAATTGTTTGCAAAAAAAAATATAGCCTTTAATGTGAACCTACCCTGTTTCAAATTACAGTTAGTGTGTATTTGGAGACAGATGCACAAGAGAGGAAAAAGAGGAATTCATTAAGTCATCCTCCTCCTTTTGGACCAAAGCAGGTCTGGTATTTTCTTCCCCGGAGAACCACAAGACAGGATTATTCTCCTGTCTAAGTACAGAAGAAACATATGATTGGTATTTTTAATCATACTGATACTGCTGTTTTGCAGGGTGAAGGTCTAGAAACCAAATCTAATACTTACTGATGTCCATGACAAGGTGCTTGGGATTTAACTAGGACCAAGAGAGAGCTCAGGAGCAGCACAACCCCCCAGCCCAGCTCCCAGTGCTCTTCACAGGGCAGAGAATGGATGTGTGCCTGCCCTGTGCACTGCTTGTATCGCTGCAGAAGCTGCAGAACAGATTTTTGAGAAGAGAACCTGAAAGCTTCACCCTGTGTTGTGGGAACTGATGCCAGGATTGTGTGGCCTCTTGGCCACAGGCTCCCCACACAGACAGACCGGGTTTCTCACTGCAGCTTGGAGGTGGACATGTGAAGCAAACCCTCCTTCTGTGGCTGCTGGGTGGACTGCAGTGTCTTGAATGCAGGACAGTGGGCAGCTCAGCAGATGGTCAGTCAGGGTGGTAGGACCTCACCATCCAAAGCCTTTTCCACAGTCTCTCAGCTGACAACACATGCTTCTTGGGTAGCTTCAGTTTCAGCAGTAAAGTAGATATTAAAAATATAAAAGAACATTTCATAGCATCTTTTTTTTTCATGGCATGAAAAGAAAAAGCAGTAGGTGTTCCTGTATCTTTTAGGGAACTGGGTTTTAAGCCTTTTTTTTTAATTATTATTTCAAGCATGGAAGAAAGAGCTTCCCAGTTCTTGAAGCTGCAGCATCAGCTAGCTGACAGCTGCCATTTAGCTCTGTTTGTAAAGCTGTGAGTCCCCACAGTTGCACTGTAAGCCAGAAGGCTTTTTTTTTTCCTCTTCAATGGAGCTTTCTCTGATGTAATTAAAGAGCCTGTTTTCTCTTTTGTGTTTCTTACTGTAAATACGTATTTGAGCACTGCCTTTGCCCCCAAAAGGCAGAAGGAAATAATATTTTCTATGTATTATTTACTTTTACACAGTTATCAAAGGAATGTTCACATATATGATTTTAAGTCTGCTAATGAAGCTACCATAATACCAAATAAAATGTCACTGTGACCATGCCTAATTAGCATTACAAATTTGGTTGAAGAGATAAATGGCCAGATCCTTCAGGGTGAAAGTCAGCCCAGCTCCCAGCATTTGTGCTCACACAATTTTACAGTGGGTCTACAGAGTACTAAAATAGAGGCTTGAAAAATACTGCATTAATGAAATGCAAATCATGTTTCAGTTGTTAAATGAGCCTGCTATCTCAGGTGTCTCAGGCAATGAAACTGTAAAACTGCTATGGTTGCGATACAAAAAGGAAATAAGTAGTTACAGTCTCTGCTGATGTATGGGAGTGAAACACATTGGACCATGTAAAGCTTAATATTCCATGAATTGCTTGGTCCAAAGTCCACTGAAAGTCAGTGGAAAGACTGTTGGTATGTGATCAAAGGTGATTAGTCAGAAATTAAAGATTCTAGGCCTGTTCTTTACCCAGTAAAAACTGGTCAGTTGATTATGGCTGGTTTATAAACAAGAGCTAATGATGTGCAAGAAAAAATTAAGCTCTCCTAGACAGAAAATGTTTTTGCTACATAAATACATTATTAAAAATAGATCACAATTAACATTATTCAAATTAGTTTTAATCCTCTGTTTGTGCAATTTGAGGATAAACTGATCCAGGCCATATCATCTTTAATGACAGCCAAAAGACATATTTAAACAAAGTAATTGAATATCCATGTGACCTTTAATTGACAGTTTAACTGAAATAGTCAGACTTCACTAATTCCTAAAATGAGGTATGAAGCAGTTTGCCTTAGATCTTTAATGAGAATACATAAGCATAGTTCAATACACTGATACTATCATAAATATCCTATGCTGTGTTAAGTACAGTTGTACACATCTAAACTATCATTTAGCCTTTGCTATGAAATTATGCAGTCTCACTGATTGCTACTAAATGGCTGAATAAAAAATTTTGGAAGTTCCTCATTAAAAACCAGTAATTATTTATTTTAAAGAAAAATGAATCAAAATATGTAAAAACCATTAAGATCAGGGGCTGTATTCAGGGCCTCTGTATATAACTGCATCCTACAAATGATAAATAAACCTTTCAAAATAAAATTAATTTATTAAATCCAAACATCTCAAAATATTTCTGCATCCTTTCCTGAAAGAACAAATCATATTGGAATAGAATAGTATAGAGTAATGTAACTAAGAACATTGTCCAAGTGCTTCTTGCACTCATAAAACCAGTAAAGGGACCACTCACTAGGTAAGGCCAGAGAGAATTCTTGATTGAGCTGTTCATCAGTGTGGACCATGAAGTAGCCCCTCCCATGTGTCCCAATACAAAGTTGTTCTTTACCAGTGTGGACAGAAGTGTTTGCATGATGGGCTGATAATTAACTGAAAGTCAAGCAGAAGGCAAACAGTAAATTAATTTTGTCTATATTATTGTATCAGAAAAAAATCTGAAAACAAGTTTGCAGACCCAATACTCTTAGTAAGAGACATTGTTTCCTACTTTTTCAGGGCTGAATGTTTATGTTTCAAACACATTAGCAGGGAATTTAGCAAGTAATAAACCACAGCGGTGTTAAGTACTCATGTAGATGCACCTGTGGGCTTTAAAAGTGACAGCTGAAGCACAGATGGTTTCACACCATCACACAAGAAGCACTTTTAAATGCAGGCGCAGTCTATGCCAGGTTATCCCAAATCCATCTTCATTCAGTGAAGGATGAGTGTTTTGATACAAGAACAGTCTGTTGGACCACATTGACACATGATAGTGCTTTGTACATAAGACAGTGACCAGCGCTTCAGCTACTGAGGACTAAGCCTGTAGCTGCAGTGCTGTAGAAGAATCTAACCCTGTGCCTGAGAGCACCATGTCAGATGGAAACTGCCACCACCTCAAACACTGAGTAGAATTGTGTCAGGTTTTTGGGCCTTGAGGCAGTGTCACTTTCTTTGGACTGTGTCTGCTTGGTGCAGTGCCTTCTCTAGGCCCAGTGTACTGTCTAGTGACCCTAAGATGCTATTTTTACCCTCTCTGTATCTTTATCAATTCGAAGTGTTAGAGGAACCCATTTGGGCTTTTAAAAGCCCACAGGTGCATCTACATGAGTACTTAACACCGCTGTGGTTTATTACTTGCTAAATTCCCTGCTAATGTGTTTGAAGCAGTGTTGCATATGTGAAGCTGTGCATATTCACTGGGTTTAACATGAGGACATAGAGGTCTTCAAAGAATGAAACCAGCTAGGTAAGATGGAGAGCCAGTTCTCAGGCGGTCTTATCTGCCTACTTATTTACCTGCCTACTGGGGGTGATCTCCAAAATGTATTAGAACACAAACTTTTAGTACATGGTATAAGAAAGTTAATTGACTCATCCCAAACTCAGACCTAGAGACAAATTCAGCAGTACAAATACTTGAGTTTGTTTTCCTGTTTTATTGAACAGTATGGGCACAGCTGTTACTGCCAACCTCCAACAGACATCAGCCCATGGTGGGTTTTCTGTATCCAATAATTTATTATTTTTTTTAATACCTGTGTCCATACCATAATACCTATAGCATAGTATGCTTTGGCAGGAGGGATGGACTTGATGATTTTTCGTGGTTCCTTCCAACCTCTACAGTTCTGTGATTCTCAGTGCTTGGGATGTTGTGCTTCTGCATGTACTGAAGACATTTGGTCTTCCTCATACAGGTGTGGTCAGGTTCTGTGCTAATATTTGTATATACAAAATGTTCTACACATATTTATTAACAGATTTCTTTTCAAAGACTAAAATTAACTGAGAGTTTTGCTGGTTGGATGCAGATCATTGCGTAAAGAGAGTTCATTTTCAGTAAGAGACAAACTAAAGTTAATTTACCTGATCATCTTGTAACCTCTGAATAAAAGAGCTGTGGTTACTCAGTTTGCAGATACTAATTTATTCAAAGCATCTTCTCAAACCCAGATATTATGCACGATATTGTGGGTTTTTTTCCTGAACTAATCAAATGTTTTTTAATTAGTAGGTGATGTTTTCCAGCGTTTGCAGAGTTGGCACAGCTTAGCTTCTTGTGTGTTCAGTAACTTTTCCTTTATCAAAGAGTCAATCCTCTTGTGTCTTATTGGCAGTACATGATGTGCATCGATTGTGGACTGTGATCTGTTTAATTACCTTATTTGTGTGTCTGTGTAAAAAAAGGCCACAGGTACCAGAGATAACAAAAAACCCCAAAAGTGCCAAAACAAACACCACCACCCCTCCCTGCCCTCGCCTCCTTCCTTCCCCACCCCGCACCCACCAGGCATCTTCAATTACAGAATTCTTTTTATCAAACTCTGAATTTAAATGAACTGTGCTGGAAAACAGATGATGAGTTCATATAACTGCAGATTGACAAAATGAAAGCTTGCTTCTTATAAATGGTGTTTAGCTTTTCAGCTTTTGGTGGTTTGGTTTTGGGATTTTTTGGGGTTATTTTTGTTCTCATTCCAGCTCTTAAATCTATATTGGGATATTCAGGTTTTTATTTTAGTAAAAATAATGCAAATTGGGTGATTGATCATATTACTCCAAATTCAGAAACACAGTTCTAAGATCCATACAAACTGGAGCCTATAATGAATAGTAAAATACTATTAAAATCAAAATGACAGCATTTTATGACAACTTTAAAGGTGTTAAAGGTTTGATTCCTCTTATACATGTTAACTACTGAAAATGTAGGAGAATGAAGAACAGACTTTAAAAGTTTAGTAACTTCATGGATACAAAGATAAAAACTCAAGTACCTGTATAGAAAAAGATATAATTTGAGGAGGCATGAATACAGAGAAGCATTGACATAAAGTCAGAATAAAGATGTCACAAACCAAAAGGTTCACTGAAACAGGCATCATAACTCACATTTTTGAACAGCCACCATCTGGAATCAAATGCCAATGTAAAGTAAAATAACATTTTTTGGCAAAGCTACACTGAAGACTAAGTCCTTGCCTGAAACCAGAAGCAGGATCAGTATATAGTGTGCTAGCTGAAGTCCTGATAGAAGTATTTTGGTAGAGCAGAGAGTTATTTCAAAACAAAATGCCTGGAGGTTTTTTTTCTTCCTTATTCAATCTGTAGATAAAATTTATATTTTGGGGGCCAGAGAGGTAAAGCTATAAAAGTAAGGGATAATTGTTTATGGATCAAACAATAAGAAAAGAAGAAATATTTACCTTAAGAGACCAGATGAATTAGTAACATATCCTTCCTCCTTTTCTGAAAGAGAAAAAGCCAAGGGCAGCAGTATTAGGAAATGTTATGGGTTATGTTCAGTTCTATCATCAGTGACATGGTAAAAAAGAATATGGAGTGCTTATTTACTGAATATTTTCCAGGTCAGAAATCACAGTCTGCATATCATGTGTGTTTAGTAACTTGTCCTTTACCAAAGCATCAATCTTCTCATGTTTTATTGGCAGTATATGCTATGCATGACACTGCTGTCACTGCTTTAAAAAAGCCCCCAACTACCAAAAAAAATCTCCTCCTCCCCAAAACTAACCTGAACCACCCCCCCCAAAAAAAAAACAAAAAAAAAATCCCCAAACCCATGAACAATTGAAGGCTCTTTATTTTTCTTACTGTTTACCAAAGAACTTGACAGCATCCATTGAATGTGAACATTTACACCAGGGTTGAATCTTGATCCTGAACATTTAAGGCCATACCTTCTCATACCCCTGTTACTTAGGAGAGCAGGGAAATCTTTGCTTGAGAATACCAAGAAACCCAAAAGTACAAATGGATTGAAATAAATACAGATTTCTTGGAAACAGACTCATTAGTGACTACTGCAGCTGACTCAAACTCTAGCTGAGGATGTCCATGAGTCACAGTCCACTTAGGCTGGGTGAGTGTAAGTTTCACTTTCTCACACAGATTTCTTGGTTGATAGATGATTACTTGGAACTAAATAAGTGAATACAAATTAAACAAACTCATTAACTCAGGGTCCAGCATATTTCTGATCAATGTCCTTTATGTTTTTAATTACAGAATCCCCTTCATCTCCAGATGAGTTTAGAAAACTCACTGAGTTCTGATGCTGATGTCACTTTCTCAATCCTCACGATGAACAACTGGTATAATTTCAGCCTGATGCTATGCCAGGAGGAGTGGAACATCACAGATTTTCTCTTCCTCACACAACAGAGCTCCAAGTTCCACCTGGGATCCATTATAAACATCACAGCAAACCTCACTTCAACCAGTGACCTTATGAACTACTTACAGTTTTACCTGGAGAGCCTCAAAGACACGTCTACCATGGTAATGTTTGGATGTGACATGGAAAAAACACAGAGGATTTTTGAAATAACCACTCAGTTTGGTGTGATGCCTCCAGAACTTCACTGGATTATTGGGGATTCACAGAACGTGGAAGAGCTGAAGACAGAAGGTTTGCCGCTCGGTCTCATCGCTCATGGCAAGACAACACAGTCAGTCTTTGAGCATTATGTACAGGATGCAATGGAGCTGGTAGCAAGAGCTGTAGCAGCAGCAACCATGATTCAACCTGAACTAGCTCTGATTCCAAGTACAATGAATTGCATGGACACAGATGAAAGGAATATCACTTCAGGGCAGTATTTGTCAAAGTAAGGTTTTCTTGGTTTTCTTTTTGTAGTTAGTATTTGTGGTACACAAGAAAAAATGTTACTCCTGCCCACCATTCTCACTGGCATGGCTATCATACTGTTAAAAATCTCTAATATACACATTTGTTTCAGTATTTTCTTCCAGCTTTATTAAAGTTGGATGGGACTCTGTGCAACCTGGGCTGGTGGAGAGTACCCCAGCCCATTGCAGTTGTTTGGAACTAGATGAGCTTTGAGGTCCTTTCCAGTCAAACCATTCTGTGGCTCTATGTTTACTCTGGGGCAAAAAATGAAACTTAAGCTTGGCCACAGAGGGAGATCAAGACAGTTGTAGAAGAAGACATTGTTCCTCAGAAGTAGAGATCGCTTAGTAAAAATAGACTAGGCTAGACTATGCTCCAAAAGTACCTTGTATTTATGCATAAAAGAGGGAAGAGACATGGCTAGTGTCAAATCCTCTGAGGTTTTGAGATAAGAATATTTGTGCTACCAAATTGATCAGAGCTTATAAAAGCAGATGTGTGTCCCTTGGTAGTGTGCTTTCATGGAAAAGAAACTAAAAAGATGCACCTTAACCATCTCAGAGGCTGCTGCTGATAAGAGCACTCCACACTAGAAAGCTTCCTGTTACTTGTTGTAGAAGTCCTCCCTCTTGCAGCTTCTGCTAAAACTATTCCTGTTGACCACTGCACATCACTATACTGAAGTTATTCCTGAAATCATTTCTGAATTCATGTCTAGAAATACTCTGTTTTGTAACATATGGGAGGAAAAAAATTGCATTGCTCGTTTTGAAAACAAACAGAAAGGTCCATGCTAAGTATTTGAATATATCCACCGGGTTTCATCCAGAGCTGTTGTGTGTTTTTCCCCCATTATACCATTATTTTCAGCCTACAGATTTTTTTTTTTGGATGGGTGAATTTCTTGAAGCAACTGAGATGTTTTTAGATTGATGTGATGAGCACAAAATAGAACCATTTGAGTTTCAAATGGGTCCTTAACATCTGACTGTATCTTATGGATCAAAGTACCCTGTTTACAGAGTGTGAAAAAAGGCTTGGGAGTAAATACTTCACTGGTTTGCAGTATCCCCACTGACTTCTGATATTAGCTTTGCCTGATTGTTCTGGGTATTTTAACTAGATCACATCTGATTCCCTGGAATTTAAAATACAGCAGGACACTTCTTAAAGTAACAAATATTTGAGGACAGTAGTTTCATAAACAGACTTTTAGAGTGTTAAGGAAGGGACAAAGGAAATCAAAACTGAAGCAAAATATTTTTTCATCATAGCTTTATAAAGAAAACTGTTAGCACTCTCACAAACAGTGACTTCTGAAGCTCTTATTGTGTTTTGGGAGACAATATGCGCTTTCATAACTATGAAATTTCTTCTTCCTTCATCTCAGTAAATGTACTGTGGAAAAGAAACAAGGATCATATGCTTATCCTGTTTTTCCCTTGGCACTGGTTTGTCAATCCGATAAAGGCAAAATTACAGGTTAGATAAACCCTTGCCCTGAATCACTGCAGCTGTTTGCATAGTGTATGAGACAGTTACCTGATGGCCAATGCTGGTGTATTTGACTTAGCAGCATAATTATTAACTCTGAGTGGTACCAATAATTTCTCAGGCATAAAGCACCAATGGTGGCTTAACTGTGTCCACACCTTGTGCATGGCACAATGCTATCAGGCAAATGATGCACCTCCGAAGACAAAACTTTGATCTGATACTTAATTGAGTGTTTACTAATGTGGGCGTTTTTCTGCCTGAGTGAACCCATCTGTCTTGATTCGTAGCTTCAGAGCTGTGGTGGGTGGGAGTGGAGAAGGCACAGTGGCACAGAATTTTGCCTCCCTTAACTGCAGCCTGTAGTTCGACAGCAGTTCCCCAAGCTGCCACGGCTGACACCTGGACTTTCATTGCCAGCACTGCACTCATACATTGTCTGTGCAAACGTTTAAATGCCACCCAAGAGCAGTATAATGATTGTGAACAAGATCTGGGCCATGGCAAAGCATGCTTTTATCTATATGGTTATGAATATGGATATGGATATAGATGTACAAACCCTCAAGGATTATACTGTTGTAACTCTCCATCTTTTATTCCTTGTACAATAAGACGTATTCCCTGATATGTTCCAGCCTGTCCTTGTTGACGGAACAAGGAATTAAAATTTCAGTGCCTCGTCCCATCTTATAGCTTTAATTATTCCTGCAGCTTTAACTAGTCTTAAAGTTTTAATTCTGCTTCTTGAGTAATTTAAGCAGCCTACTGTTTGTCCATTCTAGTTCTTGCCTCCAGTAAACTTTGCAAGAAAGTTGTGGAATGACCAAGCCATCAAGCTTGAAAGAAAGAATCATTTAAATCATTCTTAAAGGTGCTACAAAGTTATCACTGCTGGAGTATGGTGGTACTGCTAAAGCTCTAATGAGTAGTTCATACCACAAAGCACAAGAAAAACAAACAAAGCTGAAATGTGCAAATGGCACACTTTGGACTCTTTGGGCAGACTGGAGTGACACTAGTCAAGTTTTAATACAGCTGTCACAGCCAATCAGTGTGATCATCAACACACATATAGATATAACATCAAGGAAATTATTCAGCTGTCAGACTTGAGAGTCTGGACCTTCACTGTCAGAAATTTGTACACTTCATCTTTCCATACAAATCTGCCAGTAGCCCTTCAGAAAAGATATTGCTCAGGTGTTGCCAGTGTGTCTGTGCAATGCTCAGCATATGTAATTCACAGAGATTCACACTAGGGGATTGCTGGCTTAAATAATGTAGTCAGATACTGTTATCTTTTTCCTAAAATTATAGGGTAAGGGAGGTTCTGCGTGAAGCCCCTGGCACGAGTTTCAGTAGTGCCGCATACAGCGTATGTGAATGATTAGCAGCCATAGCCACTTGCGTATAAAACAAGGTGTTGTTAAAATCTATCTCCCACAAGGTTCCCCTCATTTATTTTGATTAATGTCCTGTCACTACCAAAAATATAGAACATGCAAATCAGCTGCAAAAGTAAGCCACTAACTCTGTAATGTAGCAAAGTCACACATGTAAATGCTACTAAATCTCACAGGTAACTGCTTCTAACACAATTCAACCACAGGACAGGTACGATTCACCCTCATGGGCATACTTATTTCTACAGTGCAAGTCAGAGAACACAGTGCATAAATTCCACTATTCCCATTCTACCTGCAGAAAATAAATCTAGTGCATTTTTCCACAGCTTCATCTACTCCCAAAGCACCTGGTCTGCAGCATTCTGATATCCAAGTGTTGATGCAGTAACAATGTGGGCACAAATTCATCAGAATTTTACTAGCTTATTCCTTCTGAGGATTTTTCTCCCCCAGTTTTGGCTTTTCTTGAACTATTAACACTATTTGCCACACTTNCCTTACATTCAGATGGGACTTCCTTTGTTCCAGCTTGGACCCATTGCCCCATGTCCTATCACTGGCCAACACCTCTTCTCCAAGCTGAAGAGACCCAGCTTCCTCAACCTGTCCTCATAAGGAAGGTGTTCCACTCCCTTCATCACCTTGGCGGCCCTGCGCTGGACTCTCTCAAGGAGTTCTATGTCTCGCTTGAACTGAGGGGCCCAGAACTGGACACAATACTACATGTGTCTCACCACGGAAGAATAGAGGGGAAGAAGGACCTCTTAACCTACTTAACCATTCTTTAAAGCCACTTAAACCATTCCTTCAAATTTATACATACTGAACCATCTACACGGGTTTTACTGCTACTGTCATAGCAATGGCTTCAGCATTTAAGCCCAGTAAGGTTCATAAAGAAGGGGTTGCATATCTTTACAAGGACTGAGGAGAAGAGATAAAAAGCAGATAAGTTGGTAGGCACATAAACCTTTCTTTAGGGTTTAATATTGCCTTACCCTGTAAACACTGTCTTGATAGTGTTTAGATACACAAACATACAAATACACTGTCAAATACAAGACACGGGGTAAGAAGAAAGGACTAGTCAAACAGCATTAGACACCACTGACTATTGAAGTTACACTGTAATTTGGCTAACACTAGACTAAGTGGACTAAAAGAACCACATTTATGCCTCTTTCCCATTTATAAACACTTGTGTGCAATTTTAGGTATAATTTTCAGGCCCAAGTTAACACACATACAGACCAATTGCTTCTGACAGTGTTGGCTGTTCCATTGTTCTCCAAACTCAACCTACTCAAAACATACTGCATGAGAACAATTTTGAAGCCGTCTCAGAGAAGGCTGTCACACACACAACCACACTCAAACTGCATTATTTAGATTTCTAAATTTACCCTTTGCTGATGACAAAAGCTTATATCATCTTGAGATATATACAGTCCAGTGTTTTAACTGCTCAAACTCCATCACAAGTCACCAAAACAAAGGGTAGAGTCTAGACAGAAGCATGCAAGCACACAGACTTGCTTAGGATTTATCATTTTCAAATCAATTTAAGGTTATTTTCTATCCGGTCTAACTATTGATAAACAATTAACACTGTTTAAAGTTTATGTCTTGCTTATTGAGGTTGGAATGACAGCCATAGCCTTTATACTTCTTTCAATACTTGCTTTCATCCAATTCCAGATCTAATGTGAGGTGTTATATCGTACTATGACAGCTAAATCGTCTGTCTTCTGAATACCTCTTACAGAAAAATATGTGCCTGACTTACCTTACACAATATTAACAGCAATTTAACTCAGTTGTTTTCAATGAAGTCACTGTACTAGAAGAGTCCCTCAAAAGCCAGTGCAAAATGCAGGTCAGCTTTCTTATTAACAGAGTGCAATTCAGCTGGTCATGGTGTTTACATTAAAGAGGACTTTCTCTTTACAATGTCTTTCCTGATCAGTTTCATATTCCTTTATCCACATCATTTTAGCTTCTTTGATGGTGACTTACCTGAATTTCCTTACCACAGCTAATGACTCCGTTGAATTGAACATACAGGGAGGACAAAAGCTAGCAAACATTGCCAGCCAAGTTCTTCACTTTGTTGTTAATTCAGTAAAAGCCCAAAAATCTCAAAAGAAAAATATGCAGTGCAGAAGTGGCACATTTTGTGAGATCTGCTACAGTGTCAAAATTGCACATTTAAGAACATTACTTTTTCAGACATATTAAGGTTTATTATTTCTTCCCATAAGAATCAAAAAGTGACACTCCTCTAGGGCAACCATATTTCACTGAGTCCCTTTCTTCATTTTTATGTGGTCCACAGTGATTTACCAGTGCCAAATTTGCATGTTTGAGCCTGGATTGGATCGCTTCTGAGTGCTTGAAAGCTGCTGGCCTCAGTAGCCTCTCGTATGTAAGCTAGATCTTAGTGAGATTGTATGGTATTTCTGGGAAGGACATTTAATACATACTTTCCACTCTTCCGTTTTGATACTGTTTTTTATCTAGGAAACTTACAAGAGATTTGGTGAGTTTATCTTAGAACTAACTTATGTTTCATTAACTTAGGAGGCAAAGGTATCTAAAAAAACTGATGTTCTCACAAATGTTTTCTAATAAATAAAAAAAGCATCTTTACCGAGGAGTTTTCATTTACATTAGATAGGATATGTAGGAGAGCATTCCCAAGTACTTTAATAATAAACTAAGTGGCTTGTTTATTGGGCCATAGGAAAGCTATTAATGACCTAGCTGTTCCATATCCCAAATCTGTTCTCTTAAACATGAATTAATGGTGTCTCTATATACTTTATCATGAGGACTTCAGTTGTCCCCTTATGATGACTCTGCTTTCTCCCTCCAACAGGTTTTTAGCCAATACAACTTTTGATGGTCTCAGTGGCCACATTAAAGTGAAAGGCTCCTCCATTGTTAGCTCAGAAAACAACTTTTTCATCTGGAATCTGCAGCATGACCCTGTTGGGAACCCAATGTGGACTCGTCTGGGGAGCTGGCAAGAGGGAAAGATAGTTATGGACTATGGGATATGGCCAGAACAGGCCCAGAGACATAAAAATCACATGCAACACCCTACCCGTCTGCACCTCAGGGTGGTAACTCTGATTGAGCATCCGTTTGTCTTTACCAGAGATGTGGATGATGAAGGTCTTTGCCCAGCAGGGCAGCTGTGCCTGGATCCTTTGACCAATGACTCAGCTGTGCTGGATAACCTGTTTGAAACTCTTCAAGGAGGGAATGATACTGTTCCCATTGAGCTGAAGAAGTGCTGCTATGGTTACTGCATTGACCTGCTGGAGAAGCTTGCTGAGGATATGAATTTTGATTTTGACTTGTACATTGTTGGTGATGGAAAATATGGAGCCTGGAAAAATGGCCACTGGACAGGGCTGGTGGGAGACCTTCTTGCTGGCACAGCTCACATGGCTGTAACTTCATTTAGTATTAACACTGCCCGCAGCCAGGTGATTGATTTCACCAGCCCTTTCTTTTCAACCAGCTTGGGGATCTTGGTGAGGACCAAAGACACCGCAGCTCCTATTGGAGCCTTTATGTGGCCACTTCACTGGACTATGTGGCTGGGGATATTTGTGGCTCTCCACATTACAGCTATATTCCTCACCTTATATGAGTGGAAAAGTCCTTTTGGGATGACTCCAAAGGGAAGGAATAGGAACAAAGTCTTTTCTTTCTCCTCTGCCCTGAATGTCTGCTATGCGATCTTATTTGGAAGAACAGCTGCCATCAAACCCCCTAAGTGCTGGACTGGAAGGTTTTTAATGAATCTCTGGGCTATTTTCTGTCTGTTCTGTTTGTCTACGTATACAGCCAACCTAGCTGCTGTCATGGTGGGAGAGAAGATATATGAAGAGCTTTCTGGAATACATGACCCAAAGGTAAAGCATGTCTGTTGTTATTAAACACTCTGTCCTTTCTTTTTCCCAGTCAAAATTCACTGCTGCATAAGTTGTGGTTTCTATTAAAATCAGAAAGCAATCTGATTATACAAAACAGTATTTTCACTTCAGTAGGAGAGTTCAGCGAGAGAGAATCTTAAAACTTATCTGTAGAAGTGTTACGGTGGGATTTCGAAGGTTGATGGCGAGAAGGAAGGTGAATTATTTTGGTGCTGCCCAGTACAGACAAGAAAAGTGGCTTCTACATGCAGATTAAGGGTTTTAATTCAGTTCTGAAAGCTCTTTGTAATTTTTTTAATCAATTGGATGATTTGGAGATCTACTCAAACAAAATGACTACAAAGGACAAAGACAAAACCCTGATGTTCTAGGTAGAATTTTTGAAGTCTTTCATGGGTCATAATGGTGCTTATAAAGTCATTACTGGAAAAATTCTCCATAAATGCTAAATTGAATGGAACAGAACTGACATATTTTGAAAAAAATCCTACATTCTGCATCAAAACAGTGGAACTCACTTTACAAATAGACATTTGATGTGTAATATTTTTTTGCTGGGGAACTGTCACGGCAGCAGGTCTATTATGTTATAGACAACCCACCTGCAGATAGCTCAGACTTCCTAATACTTTGAGGTAAGGCAAGGAATTATGTATAAGCAGGAGTGCCTCCACCCACAGTCTCCCCTACTCCTACAGGGTGATGGAGGCATCTTCAGTAGGAATTTTAAGTCCAGTCATTTTTGTTGGACAATTCTGAGTTTATTTGCCACCAGGTGAAATGATCATGAAAGCTTACGTGCAGAGTGGTTTGTAGAGAGAACACATGGCTGCAGTGACACAAGAGCTGGCAATGATACAAGACAGGCACTGTATGAGACACAGTGGTAACAGCAAATGTCCCTTGTTTGGCAGAGAAGGTGTCGTTAATATTGTCCGCAGTGTGTTCTCATGACATAACTGCTGGTACGTAGCTTTGAAACCATCCACCAGTTTGTCTCAGGTGACAGAACTGATACAACATTGTGGCACAGAAAAAGTAATTTTAAGAACTCCAGAACTGAATGTTTATTTTGCTTTTGTAACTTGTGTAAATAAAGGTTACATATGTCCCTCCAGACAGCAAAGGCCAAGCTTCATCTGTTACATTAGGAAAACTCAACTAATGACCATACAGTTTTTACTTTGTGAGTGTGACTTCTGAATCACTTCCTTCAACCTTATCTAGACTCTTTCTATCAAAAATATTTTAAACAAAGAAAAATCCTTTCTAGAAAAAATAACAGGGACAAAAATGGAACCAAGATCCAGAATCTTTTGGCCTGAGGCACTCTAAAATTGATTTATGGCTTAAAGCAAATTGTGTCTGCCCTTCTCTTTCCAGAAAAAAAATATCATAAACAATCCATCAATAAAAGTCAAGGAATCATTTGTTTTATTCAAGCCATTTGGAGTAATGAAATGAGAACCTTTGGGTGAATTTCCCCAGCCCCGTATCTCTGTTACAGTCATTCTGGTGTGATACATAGCGTTAGCTTGAATCACAGAATGGCTAGAATTGGAAGGGACTCCCAGAGGTCATCCAGTCCACCCCCCCTGCAAGAAGCAGGGACACCCCCAACTAGATCAGGTTGCTCAGGGCCTCATCCAACCTGGCCTTGAATGTTTCCAGGGATGGGGCATCCACCACCTCCCTGGGCAACCTGTTCCAGTGCTCCACAACTCTCACAGTAAAGAACTTTTTTCTAATATCCAATCTAAATCTCCCTCCCTCTATTTTAAAACCATTACCCCTTGTCCTGTCACAACAGGAAAATTAGGTTGGTCCTATACTCTTTGTATGGGCATCACCTAATCCATCAGATCAGATCAGATCACGTAAGATTACATCCCATTTTTCTGCATCATTAATGTGACCACACATAGGGTTCCTAAGAGATATTGGGAAATTTCTGCAGTTGCAAGAAAGTGAAATTCTGAAGCTGCACTGCAAAGCTTGGCTGCTGAGTTACAAAATTGAGTGCAGAGTGATGAAGCCTATCAGGTGCTGCAAACACAGGTGTTAGTCCCGAGCAGAAACACCAGTGAGTCATGGTTAATACCCTCAGTGATCCCAGTAAATCACTGCCATTAAAGGCCTTTCCTAGACAGGCACTTCCCTGCTTCATGGACTAGATCTAAGCTGCTGAGTAGTTACCAGTTTCCAGTGTGGTAATAAGGCAACGTGGATTTTATGGAAGAGGATTGCCTGCCATTACATGAACTACATAACAGTTACATGTATTTCATTCATGCATTTGCCTCCAAAGTTGTAGTCTATAAAAGCAGTCATAATAGAAAATGTACTGGCTTAACTTTTTCTCTCTCAAAGCTTGAGCAGTGCACATTCAAAGTTCTCTCTAAGACTTAAAGTTTAGGTTTAAGTAATATTTGGAGCACAACAATTGCAGATGGGCATGCACCATGTTTTGCTGAGCTACTTACCTTTTTTTTTTTTACATGATGTAAAGATTTCTTTTTTTCCAGATCTGCCAACCTCATTCCTTTCAGTGTTGGGGACTCCTTTCAAAAAAGAAAGCAGCAGGATGCAGAAATAATGTTTTTAATTTTAATATGCTTTTAAACATTCTCCTGCTGCTCTCGGGATACATATGCCCTTGTAGTTTGCTTTTGAAATGTATTTTAAAAGCAAAGCTCAAACTAAAGGAGCAACCTTTCTGAGATGATGTAAGACCTGTAATTTCTTCAGGCTGTCAGCCTCAAACAGCAAATCCCATCTGAGATGGCAAACAGTCAGAAGGAAGGCAAGTTCGGAAAAATTAAAAGTGTTTTTTTTTTCCAAGATTAGAAACCTGGTTTCTATCTGCGCTCTCTCTTCTGGTTCAAAAAGAAAAGGTTAGATGTTGTCTGAATAAATAACATCTGCCTTTCCACAAAAATCCATGTTACAACAGTGATGTTTAATTGACAAAGCAGTACAGTGTTTCAGCAGTTCCTCATGCAGCTCAGCAAAGGCAACAGGGTCCTTCTGTGTTGCTTAAGTCTCAAAAGTACAGGATTTTCATCAGAAACCCAAAGAAAAGGAGTTGCAGAGCAACCACTGTAATTGCAAGGTAAAGGGGAATACAGAATTAGAAGTATCTCAATTGGACCTTTAAATGCACTAATGATGCAGAAGCAAGGGAGTATAGAAATATCCTGCTGAAAGGAGGAGTGGCTAGAGGGGCAAGACAATACAGAGCAGAAGACAAGCAATGGGAGGAAGGAGAATTAAGCTCCTGGAATATGTCTTGAGTTTTGTAAACCTAGTGTGTCTTTTCCATGTAATAATCTTAACAAAGGTGGGTGGCTAAAGCCAAACATCTGGAGTGTACATCAAAGCTGACTACTCCCTTTACCAGGTCACATTTATGGTGAATTTATGGGAGGAGCTACAACATGGCCAGTAAGTTGCAGAAATATTAAAGCAATGTTCTGCCACCTTAAAATCTCACTCTTCTGAAAGAACAGACTCCGTGTAATTGGTCTCAATGATCCTTACGGGTCCCTTCCAACTCAGTATAACGATTCTGTGATTCTATAAGAATGGGCAATTTTGAGCCACAGCTGCCCTCTCTGTCTCATTTTCTCATCTTACATATTTTAGACAATCATCTCTTGCCAGTGGAAACTGGCAAACACAGTTTTTGAGGAAGACACTTGAACATGTTGTTGAGTACAAGAAGATTGCTACAGGATAAATGTTTACCCAGATGAAAGTTGTAGCAGTGCCCCGAGTCCCTCTTAGGAAGCTCTCTACAGTACATGGCAATGAAGTTTAAAAGCTTGTTTGCTGATAGAGGAGACAGAAGAAAAACATTTTATTTGTATCATTTTGTACTGCTTTTATCCCTTCTCCCATCTGAATCCCAGAGTCTTATTTCAGTTTTTCTCCCCAAGTCACATCTTTTGATGCACAAATAATTACAACATTCTTCTTTGTCACAGTACTCAGCAGACCAGGTACACTGTTGTATGAGTGTACTACAAGGTCAGTTATTCAGACTACAGGCTTGCAAACCATAATACTAGCTTGAAAATTAGTTTGGTCTTCTGCTTTTTCCATGGGCATCACCTAATCCATTAAATCAAATTACATAAGATTGCATCCAGGTTTTCTGCATCATTATTGTGACCAGCGGCCTTTCAGCTGGTCTAATCACTTGTCCTGCCTACCTGTAATGGCCTGGAAAGAGATGTCTTGACTTCTCATATCTCCCAAACACACTTATCACCTTGTTTATTGTATTGCTCCCTAGTCCCTTGGTGATTACATTATCCTCAGTTACAGTTGGCCACCACTCAAAGCTTTTATTCTTCACTGGGACCAATGCATGTTTTCACAGTGCAAAACCAGGTTGTACATAACTCCATAGAACAGAGCTGGTTCTAGAGGAGGATGTAGGTGGGGACAAGTACATCTGGAACAGCTGGCCACTATCCTCTATTCCAACTGTTCGGTGGTGATCACAGATGTACAGCAGCAAGCTGAGCACACAGCACAGGCTGGGCAGAGAAGCGGCTCTTAATGGTACAAAAGAATTAATTTGCTGCCATTCTGCTTCCAAAACGTGTATCTTTATGGCTGTTGCCTCTTTTAGACAGTCTTGTGACAAACACATATTCTATGTTTCAGTTTCCAGTATGGTTTCCATACTGCAGTACTAGCTGTGTGTAAGCGAGATCTCAGTGCTGCAGACAGAGAAAAGAAATTATCTACAAGTGCACAGAGGTGTCAGTACTTTCCTTTGCCCAGTGAGCCTACAACTAAAGCCCAGACCCAGCAAAACTCTACATTATCAAATCCAAAACTATGGTCTTGGATTACAGGACTTCCCCAGGGAGTGCTGGGTTTTTTTAGAATCAAAGGAATTTGAATCAGGGACTTCACTTTCTGGCTTCTAATGAAAGGCACATGTTGGAGACAGACCTTAAAGTCAGTAGTATTTTGAGTAGTTCACATTATGTGAGGCAAAATAATTCTGGAAGCCCAGAGGACAGAAAAAACATTTCAGACATGCCAACAAGAAAGCATACAACTGGAGAAGCTGAGGAACTGGACAGATTTTCCATATCAGTGGAAAATGGAAGGTCAAATGCCTTGCCTTTCTACCAGAACTGTCATTTTTTCAACAACATAATGAGCTTTTCAGGTGCTTTCTAACCATTATCACTTCTGTGACAGCTGTCAGCTTTTCTTTGCCATCTTTAGGATACACTTGAGTAGCTATGCCTATTAATTTACTGTGGTTATATTCTTCTGTGGATCATTTTACCTTCAAAACACCCTTTGACAATGGCAAAGTTCCTTTCCACATCCTATTTTGACAGAAAATATCAGACCTATTGAGATTAATTTGAGAAAAAAAGGCTAGGTCTGTGAATCCCACCATCAGCAATTTCATTGTTACCTCATCTAACTTTACATATCTGCAGTGGAGACATTGCATATGATTTACACAGTCTAATACACTTTTACTGTTAGTTGGGAAAACTAAGCACATTGGACTGCTGTTGAAGACATTCAGTATGAGAACACCCAAATCATTCACTAAAAGCTCCTACTTGTCTCCATCAGAGATGATGGTGTACCAGCATGGCCGTCACTGATGTTGCGCAAACAACACAGGTGGCCCGAGAAACACACTGCAGACACCTAAAATTACCTTGACACACCCATCCAGCAAGCCCTTCCAACAGCCTTGGTGTGCTTCAGGATTAGTCCTCAGAAATCTGCTTCTCTTCCATTCCAATGTCTGTACACTTGCCTTTATGAGCTGTCCAGCTTTTTATTTTAAAGCTGAGGACTTTGTGTAATCCAGGCAAGACATTTTGGAGATTCTGTTACTCAGGAATTCACTATGTACCACCACACAGAATTTTGTTTTCAGATTTAAATTATAAAATGTGAGGATGCAAGCTCTCATTTCTGATTTATGTGAATCTCTTTATTTTGATGCCTTATGGCCATTATTATATCAGTTAATGCACACCACCACTACACCTCCTCATTACATGTATTCAAACAGTCCAGAAATGCACTGGTACATAACTACAGATGAGCTTTAGCAGTATGCAACCACAGAAAAGGAAAGCTCCAGCCACTTTATAGGCTTTTTTTCATAGCTAGAGGCACAATTAAAATACCCCTGCATTTAATGATATTTTCCCTCAAGCTCAGCAAGTTTTAGAGTGAGGCCATAACTGTTGTGTGTTTATGGATAAATTTTCTTCCTGAAAACAAGGAGGTCCTGTAAGAATTACACTGAAGAAAACGCTCTTTAAGGTTGCCATGGTCTGTCACTGCAACAACCTAAGATGAATCACTATAACGAGTGCCACTTGCACCGCTATGTATTAAATATATAACAAAATAGCATGTATTTAAATATTCATTAAATGCATTAAATTATATAGCAAAAAAAAAACCAAACAAAACAACCAAGCAACAATCTAGTGGTGTTAACAGAAATCTTATTGCTCCTATAGAGTTTAGAATTTGTACAGGACTGCAGGGCTCTTTTCTTTTTACAATTAAAAGAAATTGGCTGCAAAATCTATAGAGCATACATTTCTGTGCAGGAAGTCATTGGACACAGGAAGGTCACGACTCACAGCATCATAGCCCTCTAATTAATACATGGTACTTTTATGAGTATTAATGAGTCAGTGAAAGATTTGAACTCAAGAGGACTTTTAAGTGTCACAGTGACCAAAGGGAAAAAATCAGACAAAGGAGATATTATCAAACTCCAGTCAGAGTAAAGAACAGTTTTTGCAAAGCTGTCTCATAGAGGAATCAAAGACTCCTGCCATTTAAAGAGTTGAAGTCACAGCCTCTTTAGCTTCCTGATGCAATTAGTAGTGGTGCACACTTGACTTGCTTACTTTCCCCATCACCATTAAAACTTTCTTGTAAAGTTACAGCTTTGAAGGTTCAGATTATATATACTTTGGATTTTTATCATTCTGATTCAGAGTTTATCAGAAATGCACTTTACTGTTCTCCCAGTTTCCTTTACCACTGAGACCTGTTTTTTATGCATTACTGCCAACAATTATCTTTTTGGTGTCTTTACATATTAACCCCAACTGCCCCAGGTTTTCACCTATGTAGAATGCCTTGTATTGTCACCTGTCTTGGCTACTCTTTGCCTCACCATGCTAATTGTTTGATCCAAAGAATGTAGGGGTAGAGGTGGAAGGGAAGAAGTCCTGCTGTCTTCATTCCATGTGGTGTAGGTCATGAAGTTTGTTCTTTCAGCACCAGGAGGAATTAGTGTTTTAGCATTTTCCCAGCTATCTCATCACTTTTCTCACTCTCAAGCTATGTTATATCTATATATGAAGTAATTTTTAAAGAAGAAGGAAAGTCCACCATCAGAAATAGCAGCTGTATCATAAACTGAGCTCAGTTTATTGCAAGAAATAATGCAAGCAGAGAAATACGGAGAGAATACATTCTAGAAGTAACTGGCAGAGGAGCAGAGAACAACAAAGATGCATAAGGTTTATCTTAACACCTGGCAGATAAAAGAGCATTGAGGATATTTATGATTGCTCACAAAAATCACAGCCATGGTGATCTAAAAACAGAAACCTGGACACTAGCCTGGCTCACCATCCTAGTGATGAAGTCCTCAGTCAGCTCCTTCACGGATTCCCTGGATTTCAGGGATGACAAAAGGTCAAACCCTCCAGAGAAAAAAAAAAGTAGTTTTCATTGAGCACAATAATATTTGACTGACCACCATGTAAAGTCAAATACTGTAGTCCATATTTCACTGTGCAAGAGGTCAAGGCATTCAGTAAGCCCATGATTTTTCCTTTACACTTCATGCTGAACACATCTCACTGTTCCAAATATATTTCAAGAAGAAAAAAAAGTAACATTTAGTTCCATTGTTGGATCTGTCAGGAACAAAGGACTCTGATCTCATCTAGATGATCCTGCTCGTGCAGGGGGGGTTGGACTGGATGATCTTTCGAGGTCTCTTCCAGGCCTAATATTCTGTGATTCTGTGACCACCATTTGCTGCTTTTGAACCAAAAGCCAATAGCAGGTGGAAAGTTTAAGAAACTAGGGCTGGTAGACAGTTCATGATCTGCACTTGGAAACCTGTTTGTCCTAGTAACTGGTGATCCATTGGAACATGAAACTGTTGTCTGTTCCTTTTCTGGAAAGCAAGGAGCACTGATCTTACCTTACAAGTTCAGACAGTGTCGCCACAGAGGACTGTGTGCAGCCCTGGTACCTGTGTTGCTCTGATCAACCATCAACAGCTGGAGCAGGAGAAACTTTATTAAGATAGAGGATTTGGAAGATGATTGGATTGAAGTCAAGAAAGTCACCTACACTTAGAGCTGCTGTCACATTAGGTTTCCCCCTCCAGCAGTCACTTGATTGTAGACAATTATGATAGGTTTTCATCCTCAGACCTGGGTCTCAGGATGGAAGGGCAAGAGGGAACATCTAACCAGAATTCTCCCACCAGTCTGTGGTAGCTTGAGCATGTATTCAGCCAAACAGCTTTCCTTCCTTTGCTTCTGATTTGAAAAGTCTGCCTTAGAGCAGCATCAGCCCTGTTTTACAGGTAGGAAGCAGACCATCAGTGGTAAGTGGCTGTCTGGGACATTTTTACAGCTGCTTTGTGCCACTGAAGTACAAATGGAAACAGTGGTTGTTGGAAATTACATCCTTTTTTTTTTTTTCTCACTCTAGCCATTTTCCCTAGAGTAATTTATCTATCTCAAATTTAACTATCTCACAGTTCTCAGCTCTCCTGGAATAAAATCCAGCTCAAAGATCCCTCTGTCCAGAAAACTCTTAAAGTGCTATCAAGAAGCAGGGATAAACATACCATTAAGTTCATAGTCACCACATTTCTCACATGGAAATCGTCAATACAGAGGCTCTGTATGTTTATAGCCACAATTTCTTGTTGAGCTTGCTCTTCTTGCACTGCAAGAGAATAAACTGTCAGTATGGACTCTGCATTTCTGTGTAGATTGGAAGTGCTTATTGATTTCAAAACAGCAGTAAAGATTTATGCTAGCTAATATCCAAGATGAGCTGGATTCAGTGTGATGAGATTTTAAAAAAATCTGATATTCTGGCAAGGCAAGAATCAGCTCCACTGACACTTTTAGCTATGAAGGGAGTGTGAGGTTTCAAATGTATTCTGCATGCACCATCTCCTGGAGGCCGTGGGAATATCTCCACTTCCCAAGCCTGAACACATGGGACAGTTTCTGAACAGAGTTTCCACTTCCAGAAGTTCAGCTGTGAATTTTCATCTGCTAGAATTTGAAATTCATGTGCCTCACTGTGAATAATTTTATTTTCTTTCATCACCCTCTGCACCCCATAAATATTCACTAGTTTTCTAAAACTCTTACAGATAAGTAGGGAAAAGCCTGTGGATGGAGTTCTACTTTTTTTTTTCTTGTTTTTTTTTTCTGTTTTCTTTGGTTTGTTCTTGTTTTTCCAAAAATTTCATTAGCAATTGCATGTCTTTTATCAGTGGGTCATGAGAAATCTCTAAGCAGGTAGACAACCCCATAAATGAATTTGTTACATAAGGCATGATAAAAGGCCATTGTTTCATACACTGAAGGCAGAAGACTCATTGCAAACCAGCAGATCTCTAAAAGCATGACAGTTCTTCACAGCAGAGAAGACCACTTAATGCTACACCTCTCCAGAAATTAGCAATTGAAAACCGGCCAGTTTTTCAAGACCCTGCTGTGGTTCCCTGGCAGAGATTGTGCTGACACTAGCAGCGAGTCTGCTGATATATCAGATGTCCATTAAACACTACACTTGGTCTTATACCAGGTAACCAGCACTATCAAGAAACAGAGCTACTGACACATTTTCATAACATTTTTTTCCTCAGAAGTAGCTGGAAGAGTTAGGAAGTTGTCTCCAGCCATGTCCCTCCTTTCTACATCCTGTTAAGATTAAAAAAGCAGTATTGTAGGTGATGGTAAAAGCTGAATCCATGTTAACTCTGTATGTCTCACTGCAGGGTGCCATTGCTGGCACTGCACTCCACTGTATAATGGGTTGCCTTTTCCTCATTTCCTTCAAAGAAATGAATTGTAGAAAGGAGAGGCTAAGTGAATGAATAATTAAATTATTTTAATAATTTGAGATGCCAGTTAGAAATTGGGTTCCTGAAGCATCTTTCCTTCAGTTGGCTATCAAGATGCACAGAATCAAATTCAGTGACGCATTAGTGCACCCCATGGATCAAATACTGGGAGGGAACTCCCAAAGTTTCCATCACTTACTGGCTCATTGTTCATAATAAATAATAGCCATAATTTCATGTCCCAACAGTTGCTCTGTTTATACTTTCCTTGTCTCTTCACAGATCCCAGCAAGCTCAAACTCCCCATGACCAGAAGGCAGTATTGTATTGCTTGCTTTTTGGAGCCTAGACCACCTTTTCACTGTATTTGTATTCTGAACACATGGATTGCTTACACACTGAGAAAATACATGACAAGCAAGGGCAATGCAGGCCTCAAGATGTTAGTAGACAGAGCAACCAAGGTGCCAGGAAAAGTATTTGAGCCAGATCTTCTGGCCTTGCAGCACTGAAAGACCATACAAAGAGCAGAATGTTCTAGAAAGACCTCAAAACCCAACAGCTCAATTTTGGAATATGCCCAACTTTTGAGATGCTGGCAGTATCCCATGAATTTCAAATTTTTTAATCCCAACTTGGATAGGATACTTATATGCCTGAATCTTTTCAAGTCCAAGTCTAGGTGTTCCTAGCTTAACTGGTAGCGCTGAATGCAGTGGCACAGTGTTACATAAACTGGAATGTGCCAAGTAATGCAAAATCCCTGACATTTAGGACTGTATTTTCCTTTTTCTCCTCCAGTGGTTTTATCACTTTGGGTTTTTTTCATGCATAATTGGCACCCCGAGTCACAGATGCATGTCCATGCCCAATTCTTCTCAGCATCTTCTCAAAATAAACTAAGTTCTCCACATCCTACTCAGCAGATGTTTTCACAACAGAAGACAGAAATGAAAAAGATCTTGAAGTAAAGTGTCAAGCCAAGGGAACTGGTAGCTGCAGTATTTGCTTTTAGCAGTAAGCAGCACAAACATCATTTGTCTAGTAGTAGCACAATGCTGTAGAAGGTACAGAAGACTCTGAGAAGTCCTAAAGCTTTTTTTTCTGGCACTGTAGAGCTCTTAATTTTCTTAAACATTACATGATCTCCCTGTCTCAGTGCTTAAGTGACCCAACAACCATTTCACCTCCTTAGCACATAGAGATAGTCCCATTACCCCATGTTTGTTTTCCTGCCAATGATGTTTTCTTCAACAATGAGACTCATTCTCAGAAATACAAGCACAGCCCTTGCATCCCACAGTAGATACTGTCCTTAGAGGTCCCAGGGACAGCATTGGTACTGCAATTCCAGAAAGTGTGCTCACTTCCAAAGTTCTTTCTCCTGCATCTTCACACTTTCCAGCATCACTTCCTAATTGTGCCACACAGGAGCTCTGTCTTTGCAGAAGGTGCATCATTTGCCCGAACCACCTATCCCTGACTTGTGCAGCAAGATCCTTTGGTCTTGGCCTCCCACAGCCCTGAGCCTGTGAAGTCACAGTACTGATTCAGGACCAGTGCTCAGCCCCACTCTGGCACTACATCCCTCTGCTGCAACGGCGCTCATGACTGTCTCTTGAGTTTGCCCCATGCATTTACTTGGACCCAAATGGAAGGTGACCTCCCATGTGCCTCACAACTTCGTGCAACAGCTTTCTCACAGTAGACTGGGAAGATGTTTCTAGAAATCTGGATGCATCCAAGCAGTATGGCTATTCATGGTATAAACCAGTGCTTCATATACAAAACTCACTTTACTGATACGAAATTCCTAATCTAATTGAGCTGCAAAATTATATAGTTGGCTTCCAGAGCCTTCTTTTTTTGGGAGAGCCACTAACCAGCCACACCAAATAGCTTTTTGACCCCTGCTTTTAACTACTCCGCTGGTACATTCATAGACCCACCACTACCTTGACCAGGCCATGGGTGTTCCCCTATTTCCTTGCTCAGCAGCTTGGCCAGTGCAGTTTGCACTTGGCTGCAGTGGCCTTGCTAGCTAAAACACTCAAAGGGCTAAGCATTAAGAAGCCCCACACACAGCAGCAATGCTTGGCTCCTGTGCACAGGCAGTACTTGCTGAAGAAGAAGTATATTCAGGAGCAATGACCCTTTTAAAGAAACCGTTTCCTCCCAGATCTTCAACAGGGAGGTCTGTAGAGACGGCTAAAGAGAGATATATCCTCTGTACCCATAACTATCCTCACATCTTGTTCAGTGAATTTTCAAGTGGGGACTTCATTGTCCCCCGAAAGTCTCTCTCTAGGTCAAACCAAACCTTGTTCTTTTGATTTCTTACAGCCATAGATACATGATTTTAGAGAGACCAAGTAAGGTTATCTAAGCCAAATGCCAAGAAAGCTCATTTCTGGAAATGGATTTACAGTTACGGCATCCATTAATTTTTGATCACACTGAAATCGCCAGGAAATCTCCAGGTACCCTATAGATACAAAAAGTGTCAGCAGTTCCTAGTGCCTATTACCTGCTTTGTGATGGTTCATACTTTTCATACTGACTGAGCTTTCAGTGAAGACACACAGAAACATATACACAGAAGTGTCATCTCCACATACTTGAAATGCTTATAATTTAGACAGCTATTTCTTCTCAATAACTTACCTTTCATATTTGCTACTACTGATTTAAAAAATAAGTAACTGTCTCCTCAGAATCACTAGATATGTGATTTATTCTTGATTCCTCAAATTGTGATTTGTCAAATGCTCATTTTTTCAGAGTTCACAATTTCTCTGAAGCCCTAGACATTAGTATTATGTTGTTGTTTTAAAGAAAACAGAAAGACTCAATATAGGACTCATAAATTACAATAAACACAAAAGAAATAGGGCATGAGAAACAGAAAAGAGAATTTTTTTTTTAAAAAAAACTAATAAGGCAAGACTCACATGAAGGTCATGACATTTACTTATCCTATTGGGACACAGGTATTTGTGGTTTCCATCCTTTCACATAATCTTCTCAGGAGAGGACTACAAAAAATAAGAAAGTAGCAGTGACAACTGTTCAGTCTTGTTCCCATCCTGAAGTTCTTATCTTCTGTTGAAGCAAGTAGACCATAGTGGTCTTGGTAGATTGGCAGTGAAGGTAGTGCAGGTAGTCCCATTTTCTGCTTTTGACAGCATTTTGTGTTGTTAATCCACTGTTCATACAGCTGCAAGCAAACCTTTTCCTCAAAGATAAGCAGAAGAAGAAAATACAGGTCTCTAAAGACATAGAGAATTAAAATACAGGTCCCAAAAGACACAGAGGATTAAAACACTGTGAAGATTTATCCTTCATAAAATGAGTCAAGAGTCATCAAACACAAAGTTCCGGACACATAATTATGCTTAAGAAAAATCATAGATTACCAGAAGCAGTAAGAGCATAGGATACAAAGGATCACTGCATAACTTCCCTACATAGACCTTCCAAGACTTCCCACCAGACATATGGTGTTTCTAGAGACAGGATATTAAGCCAGATGGATTTTTGATCTAATAGATATTCCAATGTTGTCAGCAAAGCATGACAATCCTCAGTGAAGTGTTTAGGGCAGCGAATTGCATGGTGGTGCAGTTTACTCTCTCTTTTGTTGTAGCCTTTCTCATAGAGGCTTAAATGTTTAGCTAGATATTGGTGACAGTGTGAGTGAGGGATATTTTCCAGTGAAGTCAGGAATCAGCAGTCTTCATATGCACATCATATGTGACACTGCAGTTGGCATCATGAGGTGGGCCACAAATATCACAGCAAACACTTAAGTTGAATTAGAAGTGGTATGGTTCAGTGATGAGACTCAGTGGGTGGGGTTTTTTTGTCTCTGATGAATCTTCCAAGAAGTAAAATGCCCCAAAATTAGTACTGACTGTGTTGGCTAGTTTCTTGGGACATAGAGTGTTGCTCTTTAAAGTCATCTTCTGTGTCTCAAGACTAGGACAGTGAGAGTACTGTGCTGTAAGTTTCCATAATATCACAGGACCACTTTCTGTTATTTACATCTTCTGGCACTTGAATGTTGCTTCCACACTTCCAGGCAAGAACATTTCCCTCTGTACCCACCATCCTAGCACAACATGCAGTGTGGTGAACTCCAAATGGAGACATACCCCATACTGCTTGTCCTCTGATCATCTGGATCAGAATACCTTGAAAAACACACCAAGACTCCCTCCATGCTCACAGTCTTGCATTTATCCAGTGGTCTCATCCCTGGATTGCAACAAAACAACCAGATTGGTAAAGCACAAAATGGAAAGCACCTGCCCACTTTGCAGATTAAAATTTACCAGAAACACAGTATATTCACAGCTTCCAGGACATTAGAATACCATCCAAAAGAGTTTTTTCTGTTCTTTTCACACTGAACTAGATGACTGTGCATTTACATCCTACCTCTGCTATTCTTAAAATAAGAATATTTTTTTATCCACGGGGTCTTTAAAGAGTGGGAAAGGTGTTTTCTATGGCTTTGTGTTGCCCTACACACTGTTTTACATAGATGATAATGCAGATATTATAATTAAAGAGCCACATGGACCTCTTTGCTTGGTCTTTCCAAAGCACAGCATGGTCGTGGTGAGATCATCTTTGCAAGCTGCTGTGAGTACCATGAGCTTCCTGGGAGGCAAATGAAGCATGATTACTTCAGCCTTAGCTTTATTTGGCTTCCTGTACTCTGAAAGTTGGACCTTTTAGAGGCAAGTACATTGCTTAAAGATTTCCAGTTAGTGTGGTCTTGGCAACACTTGGCCATCTCAAGGAAGTTCTCAGTGTGGTAGAGGACACTGCCAGACATCTCCACTGTAATTCGAAAATTTCCCCATGGATCATTAAACGCTTCAAAGACAATCTGGGTCTCTGAAACTTGTAATCATCCAAACTACTCAGGACTTTACTGCAGAAGGTGGAGTCAGTTGGGAAAAGGAAAGGACACAGAACTCCAGAAGGTGTCTGTGTGTATAGCCTGGTACTCAAGCTTAAAGCTTGGGCCATGCTGAAAAGTTTCTCCTTCCTTTTTGCTTCCTGGGCAGACTTTTTGGTGTCCACACATTTAAGTTCTCAGTGTGTCTGTGGAGAGTGGAAGCAAAGATGGTAGTGGTCGGTGCTATGGTGTCTAAGGTTCTGAAAATTAAAGGGTACCTTTTGGCAGAAGGCTTAATGTCATCCTTAAAGAGTCATTAAAGGACATTCTGCCAAAACAAATTGAGATTGTGAGTCCTTGCTGGCTACCCAGAGCCCCAGAACGTGGATCCTAGCGAGCCTTGAGGTTTCTCATGACACTGCCTGAAATGCTGACTAGTTTATAGACAAATAATATAACTAAACACTGAGGTTTGGGGGTTCAAGGTGTCTGGAGGGAATGCTTTTCACAAGAAAATCCTGAGGTTACACAAACAGGCTAATCAGTTACCTGGCAAGACTTCTCATGTTTTTTTCCGCTGACTTCAGGAAAACATCAGTTATCTGTGAATGCTGCAAATTTTTGACAAATTGTTCCAACATAAGACCAAGATACTAAGTGTGAAGGCAGAAAATTACTCTGCTAATTTGTAATTTCATCTCCTCAGCTCCACCACCCATCCCAAGGATTTCGGTTTGGGACCGTGCGAGAAAGCAGTGCAGAAGACTATGTGAGGCAAAGCTTCCCAGAGATGCATGAGTACATGCGCCGGTACAACGTCCCTGCAACCCCGGATGGAGTAGCGTACCTGAAGTAAGCCTCTGCATGCAACAGCATATCTAGTCCTTGGACTAGAATGCAAAACACTGAGACAGTGATGGGTTTCTTGCTCTCGGTGCTGCTTATCCAACAAAACAGTTATTGAAGGGAGTGTGACAGATGATAGAGAAAAAAGTGTGTGTGATCACCTGGAGGGAGTGTGACATGTGGAGCACCAGCTGGAGTGTTTCCAACTACGCAGCGCTTCACACTTACTGCTAAAGTACCATCAAGCATGAACAACATGTAAATCCTGGCAGGTTACTGTGCTTGGGACCCCATCATTAGGCAGTGAGAAACATTGGGAGGAAACCATCAGTCCAAGCAAAAGCTGTGAATGATGTTCCTCAGCAACTTCAGCATTTTAGGAGTAGAGAGACATTAAAATGAATTTTTAAAGTATGAGATGTGTTAAAAAGTGATAAACACCAAATTTTCTTGCTTTAGAGAATCATGGCATCACTGTGTTTTAGAGACATTTGTGCCTGCCAGTCTGGGGTCACCCAATTGTATCATTCTGCCAGGAAACAGGAGAGGTGATAGTAAGCCTGAAATAATTAATTCATTTTACACATAAAAACTGCTTAACAGATGGCCTGAGAATTTTTCACCATAAGTTGTTTCCTGTTTGTGTATTTTTCCCAGAGCCCTCCTAATGATAATTAAGATACATGGCAGTTCCTTCAGTTTAAACTGGAACTGATCCATCAAAACCAATGAAGTGATGTAAATTCATATCAAGAGAATACCTGGACCTCTAAAGGGACAAGAGTGTACAGTGCAGTCCCTGGATCAGATAAAATCAGGCACTGCAACTGTTATTTTATAACACCATTTTTTGCAAGTGTGTTATTTATCAGTGGTTATGTTATTCAGTCTTCGGTGTTCATGAAGACTAAACATAAAGAAAAGCTGATCTCTGTGAAGAAAATTAATTTACCACATAATCAAGGAGAAAGGAGGAGAAACAGCTTTGTAGAGTTTGTCCTCATTCCTTTTGCACTAACGAGAAATGAGGATAGCACTAGNTAATTTTACAAAGCAAATTATGCATATTACAACTTCTCACCACCTGAAATTGATGCTCCACAAGTCCCTGAGTTGTTCTGCCTCCTTGCCCACCCCCTAATTATATGCTGAGCATGACGTGATATATCACGGAATATCTATTTGGTCAGTTGGTGTCATCTGTCCCAACTGTGTCCCTTCCCAGCTTCTTGTGCACTCCCAGTCTACTCACTGGTGGGGTGGGGTGATAAAAATGAAAATTCTTTGACTGCTTAGCAGCAACTAAAGCATCAGTGTGTACCAGCATTACTGTCATCCTAAATCCAAACCACAGCACTACACCAGCTGCTAGGAAGAAAATTAACTACACCCCTTCCAAAGCCACAATAAACATATTGTAGTATTTTCCATCTTTCAGATCAGTTGTACTTCATGAGAGCAAAATAAGTCCTATCTCCACTGCTGTGCTTTAGATATACAGTTTGCATTTCATGCACATTTCCTTTCTTCAAAACAAAAGTTGATTTTGTATTCAGAATAACAGCCTGTTGTCTCTGTTTTCATTCAGTAATCTTCCAGACAAGTGCATAGATAAATGTTCAGTGAGCATCACTGAGTCTTAGACTGTGAAATGATTCTGTTTCTGACTTTGATGTTGAACAGACACGATCCAGAGAAACTTGATGCCTTCATCATGGATAAAGCACTCTTAGATTATGAAGTATCAATAGATGCTGACTGCAAGCTTCTGACTGTGGGAAAACCTTTTGCCATTGAAGGTAAAAGACACTTTTACAACATATTGCTGTATTTCTCATGTGTTGCATTTGCTTTAGTGTGATTTGATGTTCTTAACGAAAGTATACGGATGAAGTGGTGGACCTCTTGAGGTTTATGGGAAAATATTTGGTGATTGATTAAGCAGAACCAAGGTTTCACCCTTTTTTGTGTTTTTTGATCGTTTTAGCCATCTGTGGTCATGCTTTATATAGGAATTATTTAAAGTGCTGAGACTGTCTATCTCAGTGCAAGTAGGTGGCACCAACCATTTCACTGCTCACAGTGAAGAATAAAGTAGCTCCTGAAATGTGGCTTGCTTTTTGTAGGCTCACTTTCATTACAGAATGTTAGGAGTTGGAAGGGACCTCAAAAAATCATCTAGTCCAATTACACATGTTCAGGACTCAGTGGAGTACATTCAAAACACTGTTCTACAGCTTCGCTCTCATCTGAGGCAGATAAATACTGTTCCAATTTCAAAGGTCATCTTAAGATGCCTGCTGAATCTGTAGCTAATTGAAGCTGAAGAAGGGAGCCTAGCCTCGTAGGCGGTCTCCTGCAGCCCTGGTGCGTTAGCAAGGACAGATCGGAAGGCAGACTGGAAGCAAGGCTTGTCTGAAGCTGCCTCCAGCGGGGTGATCACATTAGCAGCTATTAGACCTCAGGAATCACTTTTGTGATAGATGGCCAATGAAAATGATTGAAGCTGCCTCTTTCCTCCCTTCCAAGGGCAATCACTCTGTCCGCTCTCAATGCACATTAAAACAACCTCCTTCAGTAATGTTCAAACCTGATTGAAGAAGGCAATATGCTAAATGAAGGCCAAAGGAAGCTGAGCATTTTAATCATTTCAGCTAAAAGCCACCAGCACCAGGCATTTTGCACAACGCTCCTTTTCGCTATACCTTATCAGTGTCTCCCATTTGAATTCACACCAGAGGCCTGAAAGCAATCCATTTTCTTCTTTTCTGTTTGTTATTGGAGAGGATAGATGCACAGAGAGGCTGTAGCAGGGTTTGTGCATGCTCAACCTGGTACGTGTTCCGCTTCAGAAAGGTCAGCCCTACTGAAGTCAAGCATCAGCTTCCACAGCTTTGTACCAAGCAAATTTCAATATAGAAAAAAAACCCACATAAAAATCACTCCCAAATGTATGTTTTTACATAACTGGACAGCACATCACCCGATTATAAAATAATGCTGAAAATATGGTATTCATGAACCATAGCTGTGCCTTCCCTAAAACCATTCCTTCAATGTCAGTGTTCAGGTAGAAATATAGGCACAATGTAGAAAAGTCAGCACCTAGAGAGATGTTTTTAGGTATGCTTATCACATCACTGTGTCACTGAAACACAAGCCACTGGGATGGTAAATTTATCACTTATACATTTATGGGGCTTTTTTTCTTTCTTCTTCCTGTGTTTGGTTTGTTGTTTGAGTTTGTTTGTTTTTTTTTTTAAAGGAGACAGTCTGAAGTTTAGAATTCTGAACTTAAAAATTCACAGTGGACTAAAAAGAAATGTTTACAGGCAATTGGCAGGATGTCTCTGCACACCAAGGCGTGACTTCCAGGCACAAATTGTACTTGTTTTCTAAAGTCAAAACCCAGATTCTGTAACTTCAAAGTCCATATTTAGAGTTACTGTATCCATTTTCACAGAATCACAGTTTTCACTTTTACCAAGTCCTTTACCAGTATTTGAAGTTACTGAAAGACCACAAGGTGGCTTAAAACTGTATTAATTACAATGTGCAATTCCATGTCCCTGCCAGAGCTGAACTGCACAAATGGAAAGCATAGGCCCTGAGCTTTTACTTGCTGTGTGACAACAGTACAGACTGCTCCCATATAAATTTAAATGTACACAACTTCTCATAAGAAAAGATGTAGAAAGAAAAGAAAATGTCACATCTGACACCACAGTCAAATCCACTAATCTAAAAATGTAAAGAGGTCACAGAATGGTTTGCTAGCCATTAATGGCCTTTTGCACTGGTAAAAAGGACAACCTGTGGCAAGGGCACACCAAAGGCTCTGTTTCTAGAGGTAAGACAGATATATTCATCTATCTGTACCTCCATCCTAACTTTTTGAACCTACAATTTTACTTATTACTTTTGTGACCATAATATTTTTTGAATTTGCATATCCTGTTTGTATTTTTTGCACAGCACAAAGTCTCATCTCAGCATTCCAGTCCACAGTAATCTAGCATCCAGGTGTGACCTGGCTTGCTGAAACACAGTGCCTTGGTCTGCTCTGCTGGTAGTTGATACCTGAAATGAACATACTTAGGCAAAAAGCAAACTGGTAAGAGAGATGATTGTACTTGTTCTCCTTCTAGGATATGGTATTGGTCTTCCCCCCAACTCTCCACTTACCTCAAACATCTCTGAACTGATCAGCCAGTACAAGTCCCATGGTTTCATGGATGTTCTGCATGACAAATGGTACAAGGTTGTTCCATGTGGGAAAAGAAGCTTTGCTGTCACAGAGGTAAGCCACGAACTTGTGTAATATACATGAGTTCTTGCACAAGTTGCCAGTTATTTCCCATCATTCATAGTGTGCAGCATATACACTCACATGACAGAGAGAGTCTGCAGCTGAAGAGAAGCATTAAGCTTCAAAAGTATGAGATGCTAAGCCCAGCAGCACACACATCAGAGCTCAGGACTGACATTAGCATGACCACACTGCTAAGTTAGGCATGCAGCATATGCATCAGAGATCACTTCTGGAAACAAATGGGGCATGTAATGTAGCTCTAAAAAAAGTGATCTGGCAACTGCACAACAAATATATATCTGATTCCACTTAATTATGAGTATCACATCTGCAGGATCTGTCAGTGACTGTAGGACATCTCACACAGGAGCGACAGCTAGAATAGCTAACATGGACATCCACAAAAGCCAGAGAACCAGAGAGAATGGGAGTTTAGTACAGCCCAAATTACAAATACAATCCTGACCTCTTCCTAACATGGGTGGCAGCTACTTGCAGTAGATACAGGACTTCAGCCTAGAAACAGTCCACTAAGATATGACACCAAGAACAGAAGAGCAGCATGTTTCACATCGAAGTGGAACTACAGGAAACTGAAGTGTACCTCCATCATTTTTTGTCCTGGTATCAAATCAGAGGAGTTATGTGAGTTATTTATGAGAAAAATACTCTTGTTATCAGAATAGAGGTTTTTCATCAGTTCTCTAGACTGTTAAGTAAAAAAAAATAAATAAATACAAGGAATCAAACATCCAGCATGTGGGAAGCTTAAAGCATACACTTTCAGCTCCAGGTGTTCCAAAAGACGTAGGTAGCATGTTCTCACTGGTACAAAATACATAGCTAGAAGTATGCTATCTTCTCCTCAGAGTATTTAGCCAAATATCAAACCAATTCTACATGTTTTGAAGAAGTGGTAGCATGGCCATTCTCCCCTAAAAGAGATGCCTGTTCTCTAGGGCTCTGACTCCTGCCCTGTGGTGGTCACCTTAACATCTAGTCTGCAAACCACTCACTGTTGACTTAATCACCAGAAAACTAGGGGTTTTTTTAGAGATCTGACAAAAACAAAAAAAAAAAAAAACCTTTTAGCTACTTTAATACATAGATCATTGGGTTAATGCTACATCTCTTATTACATTTTTAACTTTTTCATTAAGATTGTGCCAATATAAAATAAATTAATTTTTAACATTACACATTCATAGGAGAAAATTAAATTTATTCAACTTGTTAATTTTCTTTTTTGTGTGTGATTAATTCAACACAAGGAAGTGTATTTAAACAAGACTATGTATTCACTGCTGTTTCTGGTCTGGCTTATCTGAAGATTATACTGTCATCTAACAAGACAGGTATCTGGGGAATTTTCTTTTTAATGTAGCTGATTTATCTGTTCCTGACAAGCTCTTTATTCAATGACCTTTTGTTATTCTAGATTTTAACCCAATCTTTTGAATTAAACCTCAGGAAAATTACCAGACAGTAATGGTGCTAATTACACAGAGCTCTCAGAACTGGAAACTCTTGTAGCAGAGACAAATTTACCTTCTTAGTAATTCTCCAGGGATGGGACATCAGGAGATTCCACTGATTATGAGTGTCTTACTCCACTAGCTGTGTCCAGGGCTGTATTCTCTTTATTACATCGAATCAATTCTAAATATCTTCCAGTTAAAAACTATGACTTCATTTCATACTGATTTTCTCCCAGCATATCTATCTCTTTCTGTAAACTGGAGCTCTCTAGAAAGGGTTGCACACAGCCCCTGGGTGTTCCAGAGATGATCCTCTGGATTGCAGGAAGAAAATATTAGAATTTCAGGAATACTTACATATCATAGAATCATAGGATCACAGAACCTCCTGAGCTGGAAGGGACCCATAAGGATCATCAAGTCCAACTCCTGGCTCCACACAGGGACAGGCAAGTCAGAGCATGGNTTCCTGACATCCAACCTAAACCTCCCCTGTTGCAGCTTCATTCCCTCAAGTTCTATCACCAAAGAGAGATTGGCACCTGCCCCTTTGCTCCCCCTTGTCAGGAAGCCATAGACCATGATGAGGTCTCCCCTCAGCCTCCTCCTCTCCATACATATATATGTATGTAAATAATAAAGGCAGGAACGTCCAGCTGGTTCAAGGCTGGTTATCTGACTGTAGTCCTTACTTGATCTTCAGCTCTACTAACCAACATGCATAACTGAGGGAGTCAAGGTCCAGCATGCTGGTTCAGGTGACTGAACTCAGACTTTAAAAAGTGTCTGAAGAACTTTGTGAACAAAATCTCATGAACTGAAAGGTCTTACACAATCGGGAAGAGTGAGCAGACACAAAAGAGCACTTGCAGGTCTGTGCCACTGTGGGTTAAGCTCTGCTAAATCCAGACTTTCACTTTCCTGGATTGATCTACCTGTGCTGCATCTTCCATGATCATCTCTTCTTCTTCATCCATTTGTTCCTCTTGACCAAGAACTTGACAATTTTAGAAACTGCAGTTTCACAGCTGGGACAAATTTACTAAGCTAAACAGGGCTGAGTAGTGGATACTCTTTAAAGCATAGCTTTACCTCATTATGTCCAGAAGCAAGGGAATAATTCCTGGTCTTATCTTGAAGCCATTTTGTATCCTTTACTCCTGTACAGCCCGGTAATCTATGTTATTTAACTCCCTGCTGTCAGTCACAGTAACAATTCAAAAGCTTCAGTGAAGTGTGGACAATGTTCAACATAGAAGCAGGGAATTCATTTTCAGAAAAGTCTCAGCTTCTAAGTGGGTAGTCATTCACATGGTTTATGTACCAAACTAAGACACAGCAATCACCTTTTAATAGTTAGAGTAAGGCTTTGTATTTTTCTGTGGCTTTTTGATAAATTTTTCTGTGACACACTGCACCTGGTGATCAAGTGTAGTGACCCAAAAATAGGAATAAATATATGCAAAATATTGATCAGTATAGCCTTTGAGTTGGTGAAGCATCTGCCTTCTTTTGTCATTACCTCTTCAGCTGTACCTGATTCTTATCCGGTGGTCATTCCTGTTCACCAAGGTTAACTTTACTTCAGATTTATTTTTGAGATTCATCTTCCTACCCATATTTTTTTTTTCTAATCTTGCACTGGGAAATTATATTTCCTGTGGCAGAACTCGCTGCTAGCTCCTACCATCTGTCTCAATCTGGCAGCACTTTGCTCACTGTAAATTGTATTTGAAAACAAAGCTGTCTTGGAAAGGCATGACGCAGTGACTCCTCAAGCCGAGAGATCAAATAAAGATGAGTTTGAAAGTGCAGAGGTCCACTTGACCACGGTGCCTGACTCCACTGTTTTGTATAAGCACTTGCCCAAGGCATCTGTCTCTGGCCAGCACCCATTGTATGATTCATGGGGGATGCAGCTAAATCAAGCTTGGAACAAACCACTGCAGTGAATCGCATCTTACCCTCTTCACCGCAAGTTACTGTTGGTGGCAGTGGATGTTCATAGGGATTGCCAGTCGCTAGCAGTGTCCTTCGGGACATTTGGACTGGATGACCTCTGGGAGTCGCTTCGAACCCTAATCATTCTATGATTCCATGATTCTATGATTCTGTGAAATTGTCATAATGAAGTCTTAAAGGAATTTCTTTGTTGTAAACTTGCTAAGTCCCTACTTAGGGACCGGTGTAGTTCAGAAGGGAAGTGGGGTTGGCAGAGCTAAATTTGCCTATAATTACATGGGGACATAATCAGTGCCATTTGTTTTCAGTTTGCATACAGTACAGCTACCGTTCCTCTACCCTACTGTCCTTCTTATTAATACTGCTTCAGCAGGAGCCAGCCTTCTAGGACTTTCCCCTCTGGCACATGAGCTCCAGCCAAGCTCAGGAGGGTCTGCAAATACTTTCTTTCTGTGACATTTTTGGCCACCAAAACACAATGATTTGGCAGCTTTGAAACTTTCTGCTCACAGTAGCAAAGCAAGTATGGCACTAAGCCACTGTGCCTGCAGACAGGGTGGGCAGCCTGAACAGGCAGTTTTTTTCACTGAAATTAGCAGTAATTTTCACGGTTCAGATCAGGCAGAAATGGTCAGGGCAGGGCATATGAGAGATGAGCTCGCACATCACGGTTTCTTAAGACAGTATGAAAGAGAAGGACCTCTCCTGGTCCAGGGAGTAGTCTGCCTTTGAGAGAAGCAGCATACATAGTGTTTCATAGCATTTCACAGAATCACAGAATATCAGGAGCTGGAAGAGACCTCAAAAGATCATCCAGTCCACACCCCCCGCCAAAGC
>VXBZ01007728.1:13258-31043 GCA_013399135.1 Heliornis fulica | reverse complement strand
ATGCCACTGGCCTTCTTGGCCACAAGGGCGCACTGCTGGCTCATGGTCATCCTGCTATCTATCAGGACCCTCTCACCTGCACTGCCCTCCAACAGGCCAGTCCCCAACCTATACTGATACCTGGGGTTGTTCCTCCCCAGATGCAATACCCTAAACTTGCCCTTATTAAATCTCATTAAGTTTCACATAAGTGCCCATGTTTTTTTAAATGTTACTGTTGACACTGTATCTTCTATTTCACTTGAACAGCTTGTGTATTCTCAGTTTGCAGTTGCATGTAGACAAGCAAAACATCAAATAAAAATTTACAGATTGTTACATAACAGTATCCTGACTGTTAGTACCTACAACTTACTGGTGCATCACTCAGTGTCTAAGCTGACATTTACAATAACAATGTATGCAAGCACCCAAATGATGCCAGCCAAAACTGTTGCTTAAGACCCAGCACTTGCCACAGGTGGTGACATGGTGGAAGGCAGTGACCTGCATCTCCTGCTGCTGCCTGAGGAAGAGGTTCACCCTGGTAATGGAGGCAGGCAGTCATTGTCTCTGGGCTTCCATCTGATCCAGACCAAGCACAGAGCAAAGACAAGGTCCTTTCATTGTCTCTTCTTCTCAGTGGTGAGATCTACTGACAGCTCTTCTCCGAAGCCTTTTTAGTAACTCATGCCTGCCATGGCTCATATGGAATTGGTGGTCATGGGTGCTTCAGCATCCCTGTGATATGTAATCAGTCAGTGCCTCATTCATCTTGCCATGATTTTATCCAGTTGTCATCCAGCAAATTTTGCCTTTCTGCGCTGAGTTTTGCCTAGTCTCCTGAAGTTGAAGTTTCCTTCTCCATGACATCAGTCATCTGACAGCTCAATGAGCTGTTTTCTAGCCATTTCCTTGAAACTGTGGTTCATCTGCTTGTCTGTGGTACACCATAGATGTCTAGGGAAGGCTGTGCAATTCCCTGCACAATGGGAACAAACTGCCTTGTGCTCTTAAAAGCTGCCTATCCATCATCTTTCATGGTACCTTGGTACTAGGGTGTAAAAAGCAAACAGAAAGAACAGGAACAAAGATTTTGCCGCCAAGACAATTTTCTCACTGTGCATATATGCTCTCTGGAGAGGAGAGCTGTCTCTTGCCCAGTCAAGGACTGGGAACACTGTGAGGAAGGGTATCACAAAATGACAGATGTCATCTCAATGTGTGAAGAGCCAGTTGAACCTGGACTTGCCCTGGAGGAGAAAAAAAAAACAACTTCCTACAATGGTCTTGAAGAAAGGAGTGTATCAATATTGAGTCTGACAGGAGTCAGGAGAAGCATGTTTTCAGTCTCCTGGAAATGAGTAACAGATTTAGATTCACCTGTTAAAACAGGGGGAAAAAGAGTTCAGTGTCTGAGGATACAAAGCTGTTCTTCCCAGTCCACCAGCTTGTGATTTGGAAGAAAATGTCTTCTCAGTACATAATTCAGATGAAATGTATATTGTTGTTCTTCTCACTGTGGATAGGCCTTGGAAAATGGATGAGTTGAAAGAAAAGGATATATTACAAAAGGGAGTATTTTTCCAGATCTGTGCAAAACTCTTCACAACAAGAGGGTTAAGGAACGAACATGTCTTGCTAATGCGAGACAGTGCTGTAGAGTATCTTAAATTTTGGCACTTGAAACCCTAAAGCTATGGTCACAGGCCTTTGCTAAGGATAATCTCCCTAAAAAGATTAAATATATAATACTTCAATGCTGCCACTTCTATGAGAACACAGAAAGGTCAGTCTCTCTGCAGCTACAAAAAATGTAGCTCCACAGTCTGGCAAGAGCTACAGGTTTTAACACTGCTTAGTTACCTCAGTACAAGTATCAGCATCAGTAAGATTTTGAAAACATACTGAGATGTCCAAATGAGTTTAGAAATGTGCCCTTGATATCCACTTATCGCTAGTAAAGCTGGAAATAATTCCTTCTTGGCAGAGGTGCAGCAAAATTTAACTTCCTGAGATCATCAGGGCTTTTTAAAATCAGGAAGAATAGCTTCTTATTAGAGCTAATACATACATGATAACTCTATTTAGTGTTGGTTCATCAGCGTGTAGCATCAATTCCTGTGCTGTGCTGCAGAGTATCCACAGAAATTTCTAGAGGCTTCTAATTAGTCAAAGCAGGCATAATGCAATGGCTTATCCACTGTTGTCAGTGCAACCAGGGATTAAAGCATTTATAGGCTCTTGTGGTATGGAGTAAAAGTAAGAGTTTTGCCAGGAAATCCAGTAACAAAATCACCAAGTGCTTTTTTTCTCTGTGCTCTCCCTTTCAAAGACAACATAAATATCAAATCTTTCTTCTCTACAACCACTTTTTTTCCCTTCAGGGCCCAAAGAAAAAACATATAATTATAAAGGAGACAACATGAAATTTTTAGGTAGCAATTGCAGATACTGGTTGATAAACCAGAAAAATCTCTCTAAGGATATAAGAAAAAGCAGATACCTCTGTTCTGTTCTTTGTTAGTTTTCAGAAACTGCCAATCACCCAGCTTGCAAGTGGCAGGTAACTTAGAGGCTGTTGCCGCTGTAGTCCTCAGCATCCATTAGTTTTAGTCATCACAGGACTGACTATGGCTGCTTATTGCTTCAAGATCAAGAACTACCACAGGAGTTCCTTTTCTTAAAATGCAGGGAGCCACCTCCTGATTTTATGATTACAAACTGGGTGCATGGCTGTATTTTTATCTAGGGTTAATAGGGAGTACACCATATTATGGGCTTCTATTCCTTAAAAAAGAAAATTAAGAGGAAAAAAAAAGTGCAGTAGAGAAAATCATCAGTTGTTTTTCTATTGCTAGTAAAGACCTAACACACATCTCCCTGACCCCTACCACTTCCATCACAGAGGAGAACAGTGGTAACAGAGAATCCAGTTTATTCCTGCTATTTCCAAGTGTATTCTGTATATGCACACATGCATACACAAACTACAAAATATGTAGTAGACCATGCTGCTCTCACACTGGTCAGGATGAAGCTCTATGAGATGATTTCATTTATTAACATGCATGTGTCTCTGTGTGTCTACAGTAATTATGAACAGCTGATAAACTGCCTGTCTTGAATAGTATATCACTCCATATACTATAAGACACATTATGCTACTTATTTCTCTCCTACCTTGCTTCCTCACTTAGTATCAAACATTTCCCTCTACTATGCAGCCTTTACCAGGCAGCTCTTTCAGTGCATTATCTTTTTGATCATTAATTGAAATATTATAGATGGTTTGTTTTGGCATTTCTTTTCCTAGGAAAAGATGTTTTGTTTGGGACTATTTCAAAAGCTGTCCATTACAAGTAAAAAACACATCTGAGATGCCAGTGGTGGAATTTTTCTCACCTGCTTCCAGCGAAGGTAGAAAACTGTTCTGCAGAGCTGACAGGACTGTGAGCCAGACTCTCATCAGCATAAATCAGAGCAGTTTTTACTGAAGACAAGGGAGTTATTTTTCATGTAAGGAGCTGGCCAAGTCTTCTCTCTGCTACAACACTGGAGTTGCATGAAACACTGACCTCAATCCTGAAGAGACATCTCACACATCCAGGAACCCACCCCCACTGCAATTCCCACTGTGCCTCATTTTTTATTACTATTTTGAATAGTTAGAGTTTTATCCTATTCTATTAAACCCAGCTCCTATTCTCAGAACAGTGGAAGTGCTCCTTACCATACAGCAACCTAACACTAACACATCAGGTGTCCTTACTGATCTTCCCTGCCTCTGGGAACTTCTGCCTTACTTCTCAAGTGGCTAAGCAAAAGGACCTTCACCCAGCCGGTTCACTGGTTCCTTCCACCAAGGGAGTTTATGGCAGTGCCCACCTATGGACTGTTCCTCTGTATGACACCCATCAGCAGTTGCCTGTGAGCATAGATAGGTGCATTCTTCAGGTGCATTTGAAAATCTTTAGTTATTCACTTTAGTTATTTCTCATTCACTTTATTCTTGTACCAACTGTTAACTCTGCATTCTGAAGAATTTGTTTCATACTTACCCTTTAACATCTGTTTTGGGAAACAAGTGATTTGCATTAATGTTTATGGAGAATCAGCAAAAGCATGTTTAACCTGTATGTTCAGCGAGCACAGCTAGCAGTCTTTTTCCTTTTTACAAATACTTTCATGTACCGGATTCAGAGATTGGCCATCCTGAAGTCTTGGCTCTAAAAATCTCTGAGAAAAAGGTCAGATGTGGGCCCTCATTTATTCTGCTTTTATCAGACCCTGTGCTAAAAGCTGGGCTTCACCTCTGGTTAAAAGGAACAAGCCAGGTTAACACATGCCTCCAGTCAAACACCTCAGGGTTTTGAGTGGTTTAAAATGTTACCACCTGTGGTTTTTCTGTCACCCTCCTGTTTGTGTAACTAGAAGGACAAAGAATGGGAATAGCCTCTTTCCAGTAAGACCTTGCAATGCTGAGAAGGAAGTTTTGCTTTTAGGTTGAGCTGATGCACTCTGAACATCAGAAAACTCTCATGCCAAGGCTCTGACACCCTTCTACCCCAGAATTATTCTGTTGTGGTTTTCTTTCCAGGCTGCATAGTGTTTTCAGAAATTGCTTTTACACCCCCACTATACCCTTCAACACCCTTGAAGTGTTTATGCTCTGGTACAAAAATTCACCTCCCAAAAATTCTGCTCATGTACTTCAGGGCAAGCAGGTTGATTTTGGCAAAGAACCCCCAAAATAAGACTTCATTGCCACTGCCACCTGCAAAAGTTCTCACTCTGCTAGAGTGCTGAAGCTCTGTTCTTGTTAAAAATCTGTGGTATGCTATCTCATATCATTTTTAAAGAAGAGAAATCAAATAAGAAAACTGGAAGAGAGATGTACAGTTCACATAGCCCAACAAATGTGTACAAAGAGACTTTCAAGCTTTCAACTTCAGTGGACTCATCACTAATCAACTCTTCAGTTTAAAATTACCTCATAACAAGATTTTTCAAACATTCTGTGATTTATCTATCAACTAAATAGTTTCTTTTTTGGATTACATAGCACCCACAAAATAAACAATAAATTGAAGGGACACAGAGGTCAGCTATATGGGCTGATATCATTCCAGATATCATCTCTTGATTCACAATGTATGCAATTTTCTGCCCCTTTTTCTCACATGGGGAATAGCATTCTTTAATAGAAAGGCACAAATGTAACTTGTATTCTTGGAAATATTTCCAGAGTAGTCTGTGGACAGTAATTATTAGCACAAGTTTTTACTTACTGATAAACTCATAACTAAGTTATGGAGTTATTAGAATAAAGGTACCAAGATTATATATAGCATGCAAATATGACCCATCCATTGGAGAGCAGGTGCTTGTGGTACAGACTGCAGCTGTACATGGCTTCTTGGTCTTCAAATATGATTAATACCAATAAGAGATTCAAATTAATTAAAGGCTTACTAATCCACAGGAAAAGGGTGGGTCAGCAGAACCAGAGAGAGTGTTCCTGTTTTCCATAATTGCACTTGGGGCTCGTAATAAATACAATTTCAGTCCTATTAATGCGGGGAGTGGAGAAGTGCCATGTTCGTGCTACTACTATCAAAACATTTCCTCCATGACCTTCCATCCAGGGTACAGAACAAAAAAAGGAAGTTAATGATCAAGTCCTAGCAAAGATGAACAGTTAGTCCTAGCTCACTGCTGGAGAAGAGCTTGCTGTATAGGTCATTGACTGTATTCTGCCAAACCATATTTGCTTTTATAAATGCAAAGACACTACAAATACTGAATTCTTGTACATGTTCAACAATCTCATTAGGAAAATGGCACAAGGTAAAACATTCCCTGGTCTTTGGCTGATTCTCATTCCCATGACAGGTTCTTTTACTCTGATTAAACACCAAGCTTTCTGCAGCACAGGAAGGATTTGGTATGACCGTTTTCCAGCCTATTCTGCGGTATTTCACCACTCTGTATTCAATCAGATCACGTTTCCAAATGAGAAAACAGAAGAATCTGTTAAAAATACTAAGCCTGCTTCATTAACTTTCCCTTTCTGTTTTATTCATAGACACTGCAAATGGGCATCAAGCATTTTTCTGGGCTCTTTGTGATGTTGTGCATTGGGTTTGGCTTGTCCATTCTCACTACCATTGGGGAACATATTGTGTACAGATTGATCCTACCACGAATCAAGAAGAAATCCAAGATGAGGTACTGGCTCCATACAAGTCAGGTACGTACTCAGAAGGAGCCCTGTAAAAGTCATGTGGCTGACTGAGAAAGTCTCCACAAGAGCAAGGTGTAAAAGGTTGTAAGAGCACTGATGATTAGCATTTGAAATGTGTCAGATGCTTCTGGAATTTGAAGAATTCATTAGATGCAAAAAAGAATACCATCAGGTGGAATGAGAAGGACAGAGAAAACAGTTCAAACATTCCTAATTGCAAAGCCTGTAGAAGGTACATTTCCATTTACACTTGTAATCTCACAGCTATTTTGTACACCAGAAGCAGCATTGTCATTATCCTGAACTGGCTAACCAGAACCAGAACATTTCATCTCATTACTACAGGTTCCCAAACTTATGATGCATGCAGGAGGTGCTGTGTAACCTCCTTCATTGTTCTAGGCAAAATAATGGAAGAAAATTGCTTTAACAGAAGGTGCTTGCTCTAAAGGAAAAGGTTGTTGCAGAACAAGGCACAAAAGGAAGAGCTTCTATTGCTTTGAAGTAGCACAGTGAAAGATCTTAGAAAATAAAAAAGTCTGCTAGAATCCACTTTTTTCCTAAGGAATTCTAATGCCAATAATTGTTATAAAATTATCAACCTTTTGGATTGCTCTTCTTTAGGAAACTACAGGAAAATAAGTCTGTTGTAATGACAAAGCATAGACATTGCTTGTATCCTTGAACATACAAAATAATATATGCTCAAGTCCACCACAAAAAGTCTAAATTGTTTACCTATTTATGGAGCTATTCTTAATCTTGGTTTTGCTAAATTATTTTCTTCTTTCCCCCCTAGAGATTACATCGTGCTTTGAACAGCTCATTTATTGAGGACAAATGCCAGCCTAAGAAAAAACGAGTAGAAAAGAGGTAGGAAGCTTTGCATGCTTTGAAACACAAATACATTATGTCTGGATATCTACTTATGGATCTAACACACCCCACAGATCACAGTAAAGCAAACAAAGTACAGGTGACAAGGGAGGGGGACAGAATTTGATTGTTTCCAATCTAGAAATTTTGTTCTTCATGATTTTGTATACAGCTAATAAAAGCACCCCCATTCTTAAGACAGCCTTTGCAGGCTTTTGAAGTCTCCTGCCCCTGTTTTTTGGTATGTAATTGCTCACATACTAAAGCACTGGTGGACAATTAGAGGCTGTGAGATATCTTCACAGTGAATGAGAGGTCAGGCAGTATTTTTGTTAGAAACTTCTTCAGCTTTTTTATTTCTTAGAATGAGAAATAAGAAAGCTGAGGAGAGGAAAATGCAGTCCTTTCAGAAACCTTTGTCTCAAACCCATCCAATTGGAGACAGAGAATAGGTAACAGCCTTGCTTTATTTTCACAGTCTTGTGTCTTGTGAAGAAGAGTTGATCTTATCTGTAGGAGCACAAGGCATGTTTTTAAAACTACACATTTGTCAAGGAACTCAAAACCTTTCAAAGATGCAGGCAGCAGTATTGCTTTTCTAAGATATGTCCAGTCACTGACTACAGAAAAAAGTATCTTCCAGGATGCTGCTTGGTATTTGAGGTGAACAAAACCGTGTATGTAAATGTATGTTGTGATTAGTTTGACATTCCTGTACTAATGGCAGAAAACCTAAGTAGTAAACATTTATAAGCTTCTAGACTGCCTATACACAAACAAGTATAAAAGAGCATATGCAGATAATTTCCTCTTTTCATTTGTTCCTTCATCTTAACTGCCCACTGTGGGACACCTCCTTGCACTCAGTAACTAGTCACTTTTCATCTCTGAACAGCAGTACAGGAGCTGACTCCACCTACATCCTCCTCGATGGATGGTAGCATTCCCATCCCACAGCCCAGGGCACAAAGCCAGTCAGAGGCCACCTTCCAGTGATGGGGGCTCTCTCTACCTTTGATGATACAAAAAGCTCCAAAAATTTTGGTCAAAAAAACAGTCAAAAGACAGTCAAAAGCCTCACAGAGAGCAGCTTCAAAAAAGAACCACACATGCCCTGCCTGTGGCAGGGTGGTTGTAACTCAAAGATCCTTGGACTCCCTTCCAACCTGGACCTTTCTGTGAAATACGTTTTCAACATAGAGTGAAGATGTGCTGCTGCCCAAAAAACATCTGCCCACACAGCATCCAGCCCATGCGAGTCTCTACACACCCACCCACCATTATTTCTCTTCTCATGGTCTGAGGTGCTGTTTGCACAGAGCCATGGAAAATTTAACTCAAGACACCTAGAAACATGGTGCCCAGCTTTGTCATGGATACAGGCATGGTACGATCCATGGCTCTCAAATCAATTATTTTATTACACTTCATTCCTGCTGGGGACTGTGGAATTATTAAAAGCACCGAGACACAGAAAAGCAGTGGAAAGAATTTGTATTATACTACTGCCGTTTCCCTGGGGGGAAGAAAATCCACTGGTTTATTCAGTAACTTTCCAAAAACCATCAGTGGCCAAGTTGTGAGGGGTTTTATTTGCTTGTCAAAACTTGTTAACTCTAAACTCTGGCCTTTGTAAAAACCACCTGCCCAGACCCCCAGACAAAAGCACCAGCAGCAGAAATTACGTCAGTTACTAACACTTATCAAAAAGCTGTGTTTTGATTTGTGAAAGAAAAATGCATCAGAAATAATGAATGACGTGACTCTGAGAAATAGACCAGAATGGGATGATGTAGTGCAGGGATGTCCCTTCCCATGGCAGGGGGATGGAATAGGCTAATCCTGCTCTCTGTCTGAAACATGCTTAAAAAAATCATAATTAAATCACAACACATCTAGCTTAGCACAAGACTTGGGAGTCTTCTTGTCTTTTATTTTCAAATATAAGAAAATCCCTGGTCTACACAACTACAACCAACCTTACATACACTGTCCTCGCTGGCATTCCCTGAGCCTTCCAGAACACGATCCAGGCGGGGGCTGACTGACTCGTAAAGCCTCCCTTCCTCCCTCTCTGCCATCCCATCTTTTTAAAAAGACTCTTTCTCTCCACATCCTCTAAAGAAATTTCTACTTGCCAACTTGGTAGGTGAGATAGGTATCTGCTATCAGCTCCAGACTCTTCCTGAAACCAGCTGTTTTCAGATATCCTGAAATGTCGATCCTCTTCCCTACCTACCAAGGTATTTTGTCCAAGGACACACATGGAAGGCCTCTGTGATGGAATAGTTTTAAGCGCAACAACTTCAGTTTCCACTTCAGTTGATAAAATGAGTGCACACAGGTTTACCAAAAGGTAAAGCAGGTAGGAAAGCCAAGCTCCTCTCCCACAGCAGCACACTGTACTTCCTTATGTTCAGTTAGAGCAGTGGAGTCCTCACAGGGAAGAAACCTTGGAAAATGCCTCAACTTCGGAAGACTTCAGAAAGAAGTTCCCAAGGAATAGTGGAAAGATTCCATGGAATAAAAATATTTCACAATTACTCTCTGCAGGAAAACTGAAGCATTTGAACAATTTGAACAACTCTTCTCCCAACACACAAGCTCCAAATTTTATTTTTTCTGCCAGGAAGCTCATGGCTGTACACTGCAAGGTGTGGATACACCACAGTGTCATGACCATCCTTCAAAGCAGCTACTCAACAAGACTTCAAATCCAAAGGGGATACTTTCCCCTTCATCTCTCCACACCATCTGTAGGCACCCTATTTCCTCCTCCGTGGGAGGAAATGCCCGAGCTAGCACTGAGTGCTAACACACAAAGGGATAAAGCTGTAATAACGTTAGGACATTGCAACCACAAAAGCTTTCAGAAAGTTCTGGAGGATGACTCAATATTTTCCAGAGCTGGAGGTGAGAGGAATGTAATTTCATAACAAAAAAAAAAAAAAAGCTTCTACAGAAGATGAGTTTTAAGATTTTGTTCAAGTCTCTGATAGTGTTTAATCACACAAATTTGGCCATAACAATAATTTCAAGGATAAAGGAATAATGTTTATATGTGATTCCTGATAGCAGCATCATTTTTTCCAGTAGGGTGGCTCAGAGGGGATGATTGCATACAAACAAGAGCAGGTTTTGATTCTGTATTATCTCTTGCATCTCTGTTCAGGTCCCACATAGGGAACAGCCAGCAAGCTGTGTGGAATACAGTCAACCTGGGAAACTGTCACCGGAAAAAGTATATCTGCACTGATGAAGGGCAGAATGAGATGATGATCCGACAGCACCAAGATATCCCCCTGCCACAGGTGAGGAGAGAGACTCCAGCTTCTCTAACGACCAATGGAAAAGCAGAGTCCCTCAATATTGCTAGGACCTCGGTGATGCAAGAGCTTATGGAACTGGAGAAGCAGATTGAAATCATCAAGCAGGAGCTGCAACTCGCCATGGACAGGAAATCAGAGCTGGAAGAGTATCAGAGGACAAACAGGACTGCAGAGCCTTAGGCCAGCATACCTGCACCCCTTTCCCCTTTTATTCCTTTTCCCCCTCCTCCTCTGTAAAATTTGTAACACACTTTTGTAATGCCAGAAAGAGGTGTGACAAAAAAGCAGGCAGTATGCTCTTTGTGAAAGCAGAATAGCAGAGCCCACAGCCACTGCCACCCTCCTGAGCTCCTTCTTTCACACCAGTTTCTCATTCTTCTGGCAAATATCAGCCAGACCCTTGGGACTGGAGAAACAAGGAACATCCAAGCAATGAGAGTTCCTGGTTCCTCCAATTGACAGTACAGCAAACTTCCCACTTTTTTAGCCCTTTCTGTGCATTAATTAAGAAAAAAAATTAAAGAGGGGGGTGAGAGGAAACTTTAACTGCTCATTGGTAGCATGTTCCTGTTGATATGTTTTTGTTGTGATACCTATGGGTCTCATCTCCATTCATGCTAAGGCTCCTTTTGGTTGCCTCATTACAGTAGGTGCTAGTTCTGTTTTGGCAATGCCTTCCCTCCTGACACAGGCTGTGGTTTCACAAGACAAATTCTTGGTGGCAAACCCAGTACACACCATTCCCTCAGCTCTGTCAGCACAAACGCAGATGTGGCTGCTCTGTGACTGTTACAAAGGAACCCGCCCAGCTTAAAATAATTTGGCGAAAAACAAACCACCACCTCTGTCTGCTTCCAAGCCCAGGTTTGGCTTCCACTTCCACCCTGACAGAAGCCACACCTGTGAGGGCATGGGTCCATGGTGGCAGAGCAAGGATGAGGGAAAGGGAGGAGTGACAGTAGCATACACCAGTATTTACTGTCAACGGCAAAGTAGTGGCCAATGTCAAACTACTGCTTTAAGATTTCCTGTAGGGTTCCTTTTTACAGCCAAATTGACATGAAGAGGCTCTGGTCCATGATTTACTCTAACACCAAAGTCACAGGGAGTCATCAAAGTCTCCTGGTGGACCAGAACTCACTGTAATGGAGAATGAGAGTTGAGGTTTCAAAGGCTGAATGGATCTCCTCCACCTGGATGAGGGTAGTAGAGGGGAAGGGAAGGGTAAGCTGTTCAACATCTGAATAAATACTGCATCAACCCAACTGATTGTGTTATTTGAACAAGATTTCTGTACATTTTTAAACACAACTTCCCAACATATCGTTACAGAGAGAAGGAATGTAATGCTGTCAGAATTAACTCTAGTCTCCCAGACATGTCACCAGAGTAATTTTTACCATCCCTGTATCTCCAACCTCCTGCGTGAATGTTGCCAGGTTGAATGATTTTTAATAAAGAATACTTGTCACCTCTTGCCTTCTTTTACTGCAAAACACTTCTACTAGTCTTGATAAACTTTTAATTATTTCTACTCCACCTGGCAAGGCAAAAGAGACCTTCGAAAATTCTCACTGTTTCTTGCTGTTTGGATTATAAGCAGAGAGAAATTTAGTCACTTTCAAAACGAGCTGCAAGGACTTCCTGAGCTTATAATAAAATTTTAAACATACGTGTTGTGGTTTTGCCCCAGCCAAGGGCCAAACACCACACAACCACTATCTCTAAATTGGAGGTGGGGAAAGGAGGGGAAAGAAAACCAACAAAACCCAAATTCTGCAGGTTTGAATAAGGATAGTTTATTGGGACAGCGAAGACATAACTATAATAGGACTTGACAGTAAAACATATGAAACTGGTGATACACAATGCGGTTTCTCGCTAAAATGCACAACACAGGCTGTAAAAACTCAGAGCTGTCCCAGAACTGGACTGTCCCCAAAACCGCATGTCCTGGAGCTGGGACCTCCTCCCATCAGATGTCCTTTTTACTGAGCATGACGTAACTGGCATGGAATACTCTCTTTGGCCAGTTTGGGTCACCTGTACTGGCTGTGTCCACTCCTACCTTCCTGGGTACCCCCTGCCTTCTCATTAGCAGGGCAATATGAACTGAGAAGTCCTGGATTTCTTGTCAACAACTAAAAATGTCAGTGTGTTATCAACATTATTCTCATCCTAACTCCCAAACACAGCATTACACTGACTGCTAGAAAGAAAATTAATTCTATCATAGCCAAATCCAGGACAGTAAGAAAATACATTGTTCTCGGTAAAAGACCAAATAGGACTTTCTAAACCTAGTCTGTGAATCAAATCCAGACCATTTCACTTATTAGTTGAACCCAACACTGCCAGTACATACACTTACAAATGAGGTTTTAAGCTTAATTTTCAGTGCAGCAGCGATGTGACCTAATTACTAAGAAAGGATAAAGGGGGATTGCACTTCTACAAGGGCCATTTAATTCAGAGAGAGTTCACAGCTTTAAAAGGAAGACTCCTGTTACTTGTTGGTGACCAAGGTCCTGGTTTTGATAAGCAAGTATCTGTACAACAAAATCTACCATCAGTATTAGTATTCCTAACACCATCCCTCTTCCAACTTGACATCGCAAATCATAATACACGACCAACTTCCAGTAAAAGCAATAACAGAACTTAAACCGTATGACAAACTCAATTCCAGCTTCCCCTTGCAGAGACAAGGCCATATATTCCTTCTGCCTTCTCAAGTTTAGTAGTCTACAAGGTTTAATAAAATGTCAATATCTGAAATGTGTATTAAAGAATAACATATACAAGACAGACAGTGACTATTTGCTGGCATTTTACAATTGTTTGCATTATTTCCTATATAGAATACATAGAGGTAATACAGATTTTGTGATTTAGGAAATCTTGTATCTTCCTGAGTCAGGGCAAGAATATCTAAGTCACTCCACTGTCTTTAAATATATCTGTTCGTTCACTATGTGTCACTTCAACTGGGCAACTATTCATACTCCATCATACTTTTATGTTATTTCATAATTTACAGCCAAAGCAAACTCCTTAAGTAAAGGCCTCATTCATCTCTTCTGCACTACAGACAGTTTCAATCCTAGCTACACAAAACTTCAGTTAAGATATCCCCAACTTTGCAAGTGTAAAAGAAATGTCCTCTCAAGCACAAACAATCTAAAAAAGCTGAGGGTAAGGGGAAAAAGATAAAAATGGAACCAAGATCCAGAATCTGCTTCTTTCAATACCGTAACCACACATGAGACTGCGGATCAGCTGACAGAAGCAGACTGTCCCAAAGCTGACAGTCACAGAAAGTGAGGGAGGCTGGGTGGTCAGCATAAGAGGAAACTTTCTGTTACTCCAGTGGAAAAATAATAATAAAAAAAGCATCAACCAATGTAGATCCTATGGAAGTCATTGGCACCAAATGCAGCATTACACTTGGGGCACTTACGCTGCCGGGTATCATAGCGTGTTTTCACACACTCGAAACAGAAGACATGAAAGCATTTTGTGAGCACAGCATCCTTTTTGCGCATGTTACAGCATGGGCAGGTAAGGCGGGCCTGAAAGACATAAATGTTAAAGTAAGGGCCTGCTGCATTGCACTAGGTATGCTAAAAGGTGACTTAAGGTGAAGGTTCTTCCACTCCTCATAAGGAGAGGGTTGTTTCTTCAGTGCCAGAGTACAGACACGTCAAATACTGAAAATATGACTACACGGCCTTTTGACTAAAGCAGCATTAAGGAGGGAAGCTGATAGAGAAAGCTACTCACCTTGTAATCCTTGATTTCTTCCATCAATATCTCATCACAGTTGGGAACCATGTCAGGCTTCTTAGTGGTCTCTAGCTTCCTGCGTAACCTAGAAATATCTTCCTGCATAAGAAGAAGAGACCAAATAAATGAGCAGTACATTCTCTGGCACAACCTGTTCGAGGCTCAAAGTGAACTAGCACCTGACCAACAGCGCACCTGGCTACATCACTCCACCCATACTTTCACCCCCAAAGCCTAGACTTAAAAAGAGATTACCTTATGATCTGGCGCCACATATATTGACAGTTTTCAGTAATGTGAAAGACTTAAGACCTGATGAAGCTGAAATCCAAATGAAATGGGAGCCCAAGACATGTAGTGTAGTTGAAACCCACTTCAAGATCAATGTACAAGGAAACAAACACCAAAGCAAGCAGATATTGAGGTTTATACCTCAGCCCTTTTGAAGTTGAACATCTCTTTCTCTCTGGTTACTCTGTTTTCCACAATCTCATCCTGGAAGTCATGTAACTTCTTCTGAGCTAGCTCTAGCTGTGCTTTGAGATCGTCTGCAAGCTGGGCTGCATCCATGGCCTGGAAAAGAAAACCAGTATAGAAGCACCAAATATAGAAAGAGCTGTGGTGATTTCTAGTCCCTCTGCCTGGCAACCCAAGACTGCTCAGAGAATACTCTTCAGGCTGCTGGAGATCTATTTTTTTTTTCCAATCTAATTTTAGCACTTCCAAATGGAGTTAACTGGAATTACTCCTTAAATATTACTTAAATACAAAATATTACTAGCAAGTTCTAATCATTTAGGTTCAATACTCTCTTCAGTAAAGCCAACCCCTGTCAAACTGCAATGCATGTCACTCAGAAAAATACTACTGATTCTCTTCTTGATCAAGTATTTTCAGCCTTCCACATGCTACATTTTCTCTACTAAACTGTCTAGAGGCAGTTATGTAACTAGACTAGACTGTAAATGAAGATTTTATAATTATTTTCTCTCTTCATCAGTTGTCCTATCACTTTCTAACTTTCCCTGCACGAATTAACTTATTAGCCAAGTTCCCTCAAAACCTGACTGTGGTATTAAGCACAAATAATTGGGTGCTGAATTCCCTCATCTCTTCTTCACAGGGATATTTCCACTTTATTTTGTTTAAACATTACTCCTGCCTCTCCGCTGAAGATTTAACAAAAGCAGCATCAATCATGAAACCTGGTCTTACTTTACTTTTTATAGACCTACTTTATTAATCTTAGACATTCGTTAAAATGTCTTAGCATTCCCCAGACATATTTTCCTTTTACTTACTCCATCCTTCCTATAAAAGGTTCTGACCCCAGTTAACTTCATCTGGCTGCTGCCTCTTGCTCTGTAATAGGTTTCATTTTAAAGGCATCTTACTGCAGGTCCCTAATCACACTTCAGCGAAAATACCTATGACCTGCTCCTCCTTATCAAATGAAGCATCAGTCTAAAATACTACAATCCAGAAATCACTTCAGGACTCCGCGGCTTCCTGGTGTACTAGCACAAAATCAGGGAAATCTCAAGTTCCATAATCGGGGCTCCAATAGGAGCTGGAGCCTTATATGCTTCCCACAAGACAACAATCCCATCTTGCAGGAGGAAATCAAGCAATCAATCACCTTGCGTTTGTTCATTTCCAGGGCCTGTGTTCGGAGGCCTAGTTCTTTCTCACCCGTTCCAATACTGCTTTGCAGCAAGTGCTCCTTCTCCTCCAGCTTACGTACAACCTGGAGCTGTGCATCCACCTTGGAAAGGGAGAGGAGGTACAAAAGGACTGAAATACATTCTCTGCAGGTGTTCAGAGTTGTTATTATAGCTGCATGCTACAACTATCCCTGCCTCCCCATTGCCTAGGAATACTTATCCAGCTTGCCTTTTCTCCCACAAACATCAGCAGTCTAAGGGCTGCATCCAGACCTCTCTGGTGAACACTTTAAAACTTGGCAGTCAAATACTCGTAACAAATCTGTCTTATTTTTTGGAAGGTTGCTTAGAGAATTACTGCAAGGCAGTGAACAGTTTCACCTTGTTTCCAANCTGTAGGACATTTTGTACTCATAAAGCAGTCTCTGCTTCTTATTAAGCCAGGTCCCCTGAAGTCTGATGTAGCATACCTACTCTGATTAGGGACACATTCTCTCCTGTACTGGTTTTTGCTGGGATACAGTTAATTCTCTTCACAGCAGTTCATACGATACTGTATTTTAGACTGGGGACTAAGACAGCATCAGTAACACTGCTGTTTTACCTATTGCTGAGCAGTACTTACACAGCATCAAGACCATCTGCGTCTCACACTGTCTGCCAGCAAGTAGGCTGGGGGTGCAAGAACCTGGAATGGAATACAACTGGGACAGCTGATCCCAACTGTTCATAGCCATATCCCATACCATATGATGCTGTGCTCAACAATAAAAGCTGGTGGAAAGAAGGAAGTGAAGGGGACATTCAGGGTGATGGCACTTTCTTCCCAAGTAAGCATTACACATGATGAAGCCCTACTTTCCTGGAGATGGCTGAACACAGTTCTGCCACAGGAATTAGTGAAGGAATTCCTTGGTTTGCTTTGCTTGTGCACACAGCTTTAACTATTGAACTGTCTTTATCTAAACCCCTGTTTTTTTGACTTTGCCTGATTTTCCCACACCCACCTGTGGCACAACAAGCAAGCAGCTGTGTGGAGTTCAGCTACCAACCTCAACAACTCTATCTTCCCCACCAATTCTGCTGTCCTCGATGCTTCTGCCAAGTTACCTGTGTCTTCAGGGTCAAAACTTGATCTGCCAGTTCCTCCTTCTCCTCTTTTAACAGCTTGTGGATTTGGTTGGACTTGATGCGTTCTGACATCAGCTTGAAGTTGGCATCATCCTTCTCCCGCAGCTGTTGCATCAGACGGATGTTCTGCTCCTGCATGTCTTCAAAGGCTTGACCTGTGACATCCATTTCTGACAGCAGAGCCTCCTCCTCCTGAAAAACAAAAGAAAAATCACATGCTCTGGCAAAACTGTCTCCTGTACCCCCTACTATGACCACAAAGCTACAGAAAATCAAGAGTCATCTCCCCAAGTGTTCACAGACTGGGGTTGTTCTGGGCAAAATCATCTGTGGTACAGTTTCTGCCAGAGCTGGGCTGAAACTGTCTCCTAGCTTCAGGCAGCTACTTGAATAGCCGTCGTGTATAATTTGCTCAGCCAAGAGCTCCACATGTGGACAACTCAACAACTTCCTACTAACAGGTTGTTAAGGCCCTTAAACTCACTTAGGCCACTTAACATCAAAGGAGTTAAGTGACAAGATAGAAAGTTTCTGTACTCTATGGAATTCTAAGAGTACATGTCAAGTCACTGGCTTGCCTCTCCCCTGCTCAGGTGACCCTGGTCACAAACTCACAGAATATTAGGAGCTGGAAGAGACTTCAAAAAATCATCCAGTCCAACCCACCTGCCCAAGCAGGATCATCTCGAGTAGATCACATAGGAACATGTCTAGACTGGTCTTGAATATCTCCAGAGAAGGAGACTCCACAACCTCTATGGGCAGCCTGTTCC
>VXBZ01007725.1:17035-29976 GCA_013399135.1 Heliornis fulica | reverse complement strand
ACTCTGTTGAAAGATAGAAACAATCAAAAGATATGAAAGGGAACCCCAAAGAAACTCACTGAACACATGAGCTTCTTAGGCAGACTGTAAACAGGAAAGCTAAAATAACTTTCTGTATACTACTAATAATTCTGTATTAAATTTTAGTGGAAATGTTCATCAAATATATATTTTAAGGCTGCACTGAGAAATACAGTGACCAATGTGTTAAATTTCACAGCATTTTGAGGACACAAGCAGAAGTTCAGTTTTCCAGAAATATGAACATTCACAGTAGCCACACTGAAAATAGATGGAACCACAGGATAATCCCCCAAATTCAAATTTATCCATGTTATGTATAATCCAACTATCCTTCATCTAGTCAACCAAACTTCTACCTGGCAACTTTTTATTCTGTAGTTGCATACTCATGTTGAAACTTTTATAGATATCAAAGGCTAAGTTAAATCAGAGCTATACCTAACTGAGGTATTAAAATGATCATTGGATAAGATAAAAATAAAGGTTAAAGCTTATTGCTTGCCTAATGTAACAAAATGCAAATGATTAAGCAGATGAACCCCACCATATTCTCCCTCATGCATCTTTAATATGTTTTTTTTTTCCAAGATATTTTCTATTTTTAATGGTTTGTAATGTCTATGCAAGGCTTTCATTTTCATCAAGTCCTCTTTCTTCTGTGTTGCAAGGAGCCAGACTACATCACTTTGAGTACAAAAACATAGCCAGATCGATACATGAAGCATTTTGTATTTAGATGAAAATCTAGGGTTCTGGTGTCAATTGGTTATATGAGAATTTCAGTTCTCCAAATGTATTCATAAGTCAAAATAAAATAGACTTCTAGTTTTCATGTTTTAAAAAAATATAATAAAATATTTTCAGNGGTGCCGAGATCCACGTGGCTCTCCCAAGTCCAAAGCAAAAAGAAGTGAAGAGTCCGTTGCTGCAGATGACGGCTGTGGCCCGGCCAGAAGCGATGCTTGTAGTCCGGTCGAGAGCGATGGCTTCCTCCTGACGAGGTCCCGCTGCTCCTCCCGATCCAACGAAGAGAGAGTCAAAAGCCCTTCTGCCCCTGTTTGTACATCCTCAGGGAGCACCCAGTCCCTCCCCCAGGGCGGGGACCCACACAATGGGTAATTAACAGTGAGTCATGGGGTATGGTTGGACCATTGAGGGCCCATTAGCACCCACGCCCCCTCAGGCTGAGTGTGAAGGGGCTAACGACTTCCTGGACAACTGTTGCAAATGGTCCATTATTCTTGAGGAATGAATAGAGGGTGTAGAATACACAGCCTTGATCCCACACAGTGATAACCTCTTGTTGAACTATGACAGCTACCTTCACTATCTTCATAGCTGGAATTAGAAACTGTGGGATTACCAGGTTGAAAACACTATTATTTCCTTCCTGAAAGATTAAAAAGCCAAACAAAACCAAATTCCCCAGAAAAACAAAGCTAGACATCAGGAGACTACAATAACTTCCTTCTGATTATGAATAAAGAAAGATTATTGCTTAAAAGAAAAAAAAAAGCGTATTCTATAGTCTGTGATTTACTTCCTGAGACATTTTGTCTTTTTATTTGATCTAACAAAATCAAATAATTGTTTTTTCATTCATGAGAAAAAGATATAAATATTTCAATAAGGTTCATATTTCATCATTGATTTAATGGAACTGTGTGTTGCAGCATCTTAAGAGTCTTGAATTAAATGTAAAAAACCTAACTGGGGACACATGTTCTCAGTAGTGTTCAACTTAGTGAACATGGTGCTTTAAAACAGCCATTATATAAGCACAAGAGATAAAGGCATCATGGAACAAAGTTGTGTTCTACTCACGGGTGACATCAGCTATTCATGAGGATAAAAAATAAAAGGATTTTGTCTTCAATATCAGAGACAAGCAGCTAAAGTAACCTGCCTGCTGAACTGTTAGCACTAATATGAAATGCTCTATTATCAATTAAGTTGCTAACAGCATAGAATGGCTTTGCAGTGATCCTATTTGGAGCCCAGATGGAAGTACAGACCACTAGAAAAGAGGTGTAGAAATCTGAACTGAACAAAATAAGGCAAGTTTTTTTGAAAGAAAGCAGTTAGCACTTGCTGAATAAAATGGTATAAACATTAGCAAAAGGTCACCTGGCCTTCCAGGAATCATTTCACTATAGTCTATTTGAACAGATACAAAGAATAGTATTCATTTATTTGGGGGTTGTGAGAGAGGAAAAGAAAGAAAGGAAGAAGATTTTAGGTTTGAGAAAAGATCTGGAAGTAGTTGGAAGTTTTCTTCATAGCAGCCTGTACGGAGGTTATGTTTTCAATTTGTGCTGAGAACTGTGTTGATAACAGCTAGATGTTTTTGTTATTGCCTGAGCAGTACTTACACAGCACTGAGAACTTTTCTGCTATACACCCCACCCCACCAGCGAGTAGGCTGGGGGTGCACAAGAAGCTGTGAGGAGACACAGAAAGGACAGCTTATCCAAACTGACCAAAGAGAAATTCCTTAACATATGATGCCATGTTGAGCACATAAAGGTCTGGGGGAAGAGAAAGAGAGGGTGTTCAGAGCAATGACATTGGTCTTCCCAGGTAATCATTATGCGTGTTGGAACCCTGCTGCCATGGAGATAACTGAACACCTGCCCACCCATGGGAAATGGTGAATTAATTCCTTATTTTGCTTCTCTTGCATTCACAGCTTTTGCTTTACCTATTAAGCTGTCTTGGGGGGGGGAGTGGATATGGAGAGGGGGCAGTGGAGGGAGTGAGCGATATGCTAACTGGATTCATAGCATAATAAAGAGATTCTCAATACAGGCTTCAGTAAAGACTGGAAGGTTTTACAGCATCAGTTTCAATTATATTTCTTTCTAGACTAATCACTGAGGACATCAACTATTTAAGCTTATTTAGCACTTTTATTTCATCTGATATAAAAGAAATAAAGAGAGCATTACTGACATGTGGCCACAGGGATGCTCCAGTGAACCCAGTTTTAAAAAAACATTTTATCACTACATTGCAGGACAGTTTATTCCTTCCTTCTGATCAGTGAATTTTGGTGGTTTTACTACAACAGAAACCTCATTCTATCTCTCTAGGAAGACCCATATCAAGGCAAATAAATCAAGACCAAGATAAAGCAAGAAATTGCCTTATTGCAATTGAGCAACAGCAGTAAGGAATAATTACCTCCAAGCATTAAGAGTGCAAAGGTTAAAAACTTCAAGATAGTAATATAACTAACCAAACAATTAAATACACCAGTGCATTTTGCAAATATTAGAATTGGAAGCACAGTCTGCAAAAGGAAAGAGACTAAACCACATGATCACTGCACTCAGGCAGTCCAATAGTGAATAATTCTCTGAATAAGCAGTTGGAAGGGCACAGAGAAGTCAGCTCAGTCATGCTAAAGAGTGAAGTGTCCAACTCTTGCTATCCAATTTTTTTTTTTTAAATTATCAGTTCTTGCTCACCAACAGCTACATAATACAGTTTTATGGGTTTTTATTTGTTTTTATTACTTATGGCCATGAAGTTCTGAATTAAGCTAATATTGATTTCATTCTGTGATACAGTCTGGTCTTTATAATGGACACCTTCTCATTGAAACAGAGTCTGTTTGCTCCCCAAAATTTTTGTCATAATTGAATAAATCAAGACTAAAGCTAATTATAAATGAAGACTGCTTCTGCAATGAAAACTAATACTTGTCAAATATCAACATACTTACAGGAAAAGGACATGGCAATTGAATAGGGTATCAACTGTACATATTTTTAGATCTGTCAGAATATGCAAATCATTCTTCAGTTATCAAACTATACTTCAAATCATCTTCATGAAGAGTGAATAGAAAGTTTTGAATACTGTTTCAGTTCAAATGTAATTGATTTTGTATTTAATATGTTAATAAATGTCTTTTTTTTCATAACAGAAGTAGCCACTAAAAATAAATTTATAAACAATATCATATAGTTTGGCAAATGTCTTTAAGATGTATTCCCCATCACCATTTGGAATAAATACACAAAAAAGAAAATAACAAACAAGAGCACAATACAGTTTTGAATGCATAAGACTACATCACAAACATTAATTCAGTAGGTATTATGTAATTTCCTCATGAAATATTAAAATCAGTTACCATTTTTAGAATATTTTTGTTATTTTAAACTATATAGGGTAGATTAAAATTTGGGTTTTCTTATGATATGTGCTTGTGAGCATTTCTATATTTATTTATTTTAAAATACTAACTGAAAATCAAACTGAAAAATCAGAAAAAGAAAAGAACTTTGAACTTTTGAGAGTCTTGGTACATGTACTCACTATTTTTTATTAAGTTTGTGTGAAGTTTTATCTGTCATTAAGTCTATGTGAAGTCTGATCCTAAGAGGAATCTTACAAGAGTAGTAACTACTAGAAAAGTACAAGACTTCTTCAGACCTCTGACATATCTAAGAAGGCTTGTGTAATCATGTTGCCTGTCAGTCTGCCTGGTATTTTCTCATCAGTTGGTAAAGAAAGAGATTTATCTCAGCATCTCTCATAGAAGGAAGGACATTCTTGAAGTTGAAAGTCTGTACAGCGATCAGCTTTTAGCATACACAGAACTGGAACAAGGAATCTTACTCATTCTGCCAAAGGTAAAGAAAACATGGACAGGGAACAGGTTCTGTCACAATCAATACAATATTCTAGAAGGAAAAATTGGAAGCTAGGGTGACTGAGGTGATAAACATGAAGCACAAACATACAGACTTCATTATTCTGTGGTTTGTTATCTACAGATAAAGGTTATGAAAGTTGCTTTCTGAAAATGGTCCATCTATGAGATTACATGCTGTAATGTTTGTGTTCCAATGACTTGATATTTTGGCAGTGTTAAATAAAAAATAAAATAAAATATAAAAAAAAAAAAAAATCAGATGGCTCTTACTAAATTTTGTGTGCCATGAAGGAGAAAAGAAAGAAGTCTAATATAAGCAATTCTACATGGTCCTTTTCTAAGGTGGCTCTAACGCTTTTTGGCTGCTATAGATCTAGAGAGACATCTCTGCAGAAGTCTTTCCCCATGTACCTGTGGTGTAAGTGTATGTGTCACAAAAGAGGCTTAAGAGTATTACTGAAATGACAGTAGTGTAGTTTATAATCAAAATAGTTGTAACAAATTAAAATATATATTAAGTATCCATTTCACTGTAAAGAAAGTTGTAGCCAACTGGGGTATCCCCCTATACCATGCAGTCCAAGTTGTTGAATGCTTGGCTCTGTGTTTGGGGATACCCCATGAAATCTCCACATAGATTTACTTCTCAGAATATCTTAAGAAAATAACAAAAAAATAAAATTTCTACAGAATCTTGCTAGATACTACAATAATCTCCCATGCATTTCCAGATAATTGCACAACACAAATACGCCGCTGCTGTGTTATGCTTGCATACTTAGTAAGTTACTTCCTAGACCTTCCTGAATTGAGGACCATTGCTTAGAAACTGCACCTCTTCTATCTCTATTCTCTATATTCCATGGTTTTACAAAGTAGTTTTTTACAGAGTAGTTTTTACAAAGTAGTTTTTATCTTCTTCACAAAGGAGTAAATTACCTCATCCAGTTTATTCTGGGGTCTCTGACAGAAGACTGACCACAATAAAAGCAGCACTATCAGTTGGTACAGTCATAACTTTTCTAAACTCTTAGCCAAATTTTCAAACAGTATTATAAATCTAAAAATTAAATTGAACTCCAGAGATTAGTTTCTTCAATTGTGGCCCAAGAAACTGAAATCCAGTTCCATCTCAGAAAAGCTAAATTAACGCAAAGCTCATCAGAGTTGTGCAAGCAAGCACAAACAAATCTCAAAGCTCTGAGATGAACATGGAGAGATCCTTGGAGTTGCCTCAAGTCATAGGAATACATCTTCAGCTTGGATGGCAGTTGGTGTGTCAGCATGGGAGAACACTGTGGTTACAATAACCAGCTGTGCTTTTGTAGACCACTTTTTTTTTTTTTTCTTCATGCTTCTCTTTGCAGCCCTTATAATAAGTCTACTCTTGCACTATTTGCCCTTCACTTCTAAGTGAACTTTGTTCCTATGGTATTCCTCTTCATTCAGGTAAGTAGGTTGTACTATATGGCCTCTGTGATATATAGAGATATAGATCTCCATATATATCTATCAAAAAAATTGTGCTGCATAAGTAAAAAGTAAGGGTCAAATATGACCCTTATATTCTTACTATTAAAAATAAAGGGGAGTTTGGGCAAAATAAATGTTTTAATTAATGGAATTGCAATCCAAATCAGCAACAATCTTTTAGAAATGCTGTATTCCCTCAGAAAGTACTGAAATAGGACTGCATTAAAGACAGTCAAGCCACGCTAAAAAACCCTCACATAGATGACCAAAGTTGGAAAATTAATGATAGCCACTGCCAGTGTCACAAAGCAGAAGAATGAGAAGCTTTATTTCAGAGTACTTAGAGTGTAAAAAAAAAGGAAAACACTAATAAAAAATTACTTGTAAAATCCAGAATGTTTAATATTGTAACACAAGTCTAAGCGATCATTTTTGCTCAGCTATAATATTGCTTCATAAATCAATCTTCTAAGGATAATATTTTCAGTTAAAATATTAAAATATAAATTTTCAATATAGAAATTAGGGTAAAAAAAAGAAAAAAAATGTGGAAAATGTACCACAGCAAACCAAAAAAGCAAGTCAAAACAACTGCTGTGTGTGTTATCGAGAGTAAGGAAATACTCAAGATTAATCAACATTTCAAGTTCTACTTAAATAAAATCTGTTTGTGAAGGAAATTAGCCATGTATACCTAATCCAATGAAGAATATATCTGTTTCTTAGTGTTTCATTACAGCAAACTAGAATTTGACAGTCTTAATTAGTTCTCATCTTCCTAAATTCGGCAAGCTAGTTTGTGCATATGTAGATTTGGATTTTGCCTTCTTTTTTTTCCTCTTATCTCCTTTAATCTCTTTAAAAAATAAACAAAAAAAAACCAAAACAACACAACACTATATTTATTTAAATTTATTTATAAAGTTTGTTTCCTAGCTGTTTGCTTTTCCATTTTTTTTCATTTCTCCCACAAAGGGAGAAAAAAGTATATACTACAAGAAAAAGAATCTTAATTTATAATTGTCAATCAAATAATATATAGAAAATATATTTGTCTTTTGTATTTTTTAAAAATTCTTTCTAATTTTTATGCTTTTAGAGAGGTTTGGGGTTTTTTTAAATATGGATGTGAAAGAGTCTAAACTAAGTTTGTCACACAAATGTTCATGTTCCATGGTGTTCCTTCTCACTTTAGATATACTAAAATACATGACTTAATTCATCTTCAGTAAACAGGTGTATGAATTTAGTTTTTTCTTTTACAGTGGCCATTAGCATCTATTACTCTACATGAAAGCTCTCTGTATCTTGTATCTTGTATCTTGTATCTTGTATCTTGTATCTTGTATCTTGTATCTTGTATCTGTAACTTGTGGTTAACTAACTTGATTAAGCCATCCTTAACAAAAAATTAAAATTGAACAGACTAGGTGACTCAAATTCTTATCATTAGGAAAGTTTGAAATAACCTAAAGTAGAGCTCTGCTGTGCATATTTGACAGACTTCTACCTTCAACAATAAACCTATTATTATTACTGTTGTTTGTTATTGTTATCTTTATAATTGTTATTATTATTGTTGTTATTATTAAATCTTGGCTCTTTGTTGCTGGATATCTGGATCTAACAAAAGTACACCTACCCTTTCTTTTAAAGACTATAATATTCTGGCAATACTAAACAAAAATTGGTACAGGTTCTTCACTGTTTCAGAAGATTTACTATTAGTTATTTTATATGCAAGATTTTTCAGTTTGAATAATATTTGCTTTTTTAGTATGACAGTGAAATACAAATATAATTTCAACTCCACACAACACTTATTAACCAAACTGTAATGCAGACTCCATATGAAAAACTAAATCTGTCTTCAAACAAATTATAATAGTATTATGATAAATATTGTCTAAACAGATAAGAGCCATGGAAAATACCATGATGTGATTATCCATTATTCAAACATCCAGAACGTGGTATCATGAATGTGTTTACTATATGATAGAAACCCCTGGTACAATTAATTGAAACAAAGAACAACTTAAATTTTCTGTGTCACAATACTGTCCACTATCTTCTATAAAGATACGTCTATAATGACCAGACAGTTCTTTTCTAAATGCATTGTATACAATGAACAGTCAGGCATGTTACAGTTTAAGATGCGTCCCTTATTTAGCCTTCAAAGGACAGGTTTAAAAAGCCTACTCAGAACAAACATCCCCAAAGGGATGTGTTTTGTTGAGTCACGAGCAGGGTACATGATTCCTGCTCTGCTGTACTGGGAGAGGCAATGAACAATTGACCTTCTTTTTTTCATGCCACTGTGCTGACAGTTTTCTGTTGCATCCACACTCAATATTCTCTTTTCCAAGCCAAAGAATCCCAGTCTATTCAATCATTTGTTTCATACCAGCTGTCTCCTTTTTAATCTTTTAAATCATCATTCTCTGAATCTTTTCCAGTTCTATTATATCAGTTTAGAAATGGATGATCAGGTCTGCACTGAATACATTAAAAAAATGTAATGAGGTTTTCTGTCTCATTCTCTACTCATTTCTTAATAACTCTAACAGTCGATTTGCATGTCTGTTACTGGGGATTGAACTGCTATTTATAGATGGTTTATAACCTCAAGCTATTCTGGTGTAGTAGCTCACAAACATTCATTTAACATGGTAGGATGGACAGGGTTTTGGGAAGGTGGTTTTCTATCATTTTTTGCCAAATACATTGTGTTAGCATTGACAATAAAATTTTTTTTTCCCATTTAATTATAATATTATATATATAAACGCATAAATGCTCCAGACCAAAATCTAGTCCGTGGCTTAATCTAGGAATTATTTAAATCTTTATTTTTTTTTTTAAGTGAGAAAAAAAATCCAAGAAGAAATGTATACACTTTTTCTGACAATATTTTTGAAATGGCAAGATCATTGTATTGGGTTTGTATGTCAACATTTAGGGGGGTGGGACAGTGGCACAGGGGTGACTTCTGTGAGAAGTAAGTCCCACAAAGCCAATGCCAGCTAGCTCCAAGATGGACCTTCTGTTGGCAAGGGCTGAGCCAATCAGTGAAAGTAGGAGCACTCCTGACATAATATAGTTAAGAGAAAAATAAATCCAAAACTAGTAGCAGCTTATGCAGCCATAAAGAGGAGAAAGGAGATGTGAGAGGAACATCTTTGAATATACCAAGGCCAGTGAAGGAGGTGCTCTAGCTGCCAGAGCAGAGATTACCCCAATCTGGTAGAGAAGACTATGGAGGGTTGACAGGGAGTTGAGATTCCACCTGCAGCCTATGGAGGACCCCACAGTGGAGAAGGTAGAGGCACCCAAAGGAGGCTGTGATGGCTTGGGAAGTCTGTGTTAGAGCAAGCCCCTGGCAGGACCTGTGATCCCATGGAGAGAAGCCCACACTGGAGCAAGTTTGTTGGCTGGACTTGTGACACCATGGGGGACCTATGCTGCAGCAGTTTGTGAAGAACTGCAGCCTGTGAAAAGGACAGATTTTGGAGAAGCTCATGGAGTACTGTCTTCTGTGGAGTCCTTCATCCCACACTGGAGCAAGAAGATTGTGAGGAGTCCTACCCCTGAAGAGGAAGAACCAGCAGAGACAACATGTGATAAACTGAACCTAATCCCCATTTTCCTTCTGAGGTGGTCAAGGTAGAGAAAACCATGAGTGAAGCTAAGCCCAAGAAAAGGGGAGGGGTGGGAGGAGGTTTTTTTAAGATTTGGGTTTATCTCTCATTGCTCTGTTCTGATTTCATTGATTTAAATTTTCTTTCCAAGTCAAGCCTCTTTTTCCCATGTTGGTAATTAGTAAATGATGTCTCCCTGTCCTTATATCAATTCAAGACTCTATTGTTCTATTACAGGGTAATTCTGGTTGAAAAAAGTCATTCAGTCCAACTTCTTGCTTTACAGCAAGGACAGCTGTCAGATCAGATGAGGTTACTCAAGACTTTCCTGGTACCCTGGTTTATATTTAGTTATACTTTTAAGTATATGCTGAGGTCTTTGAAAGTTATCTGAATGGTCTAGGCCATTACTACTTAGATGTTTTGAGTATATAGAGGGAAAAATCTTGAAATATGCTTATAACTTTTTTAATAAGCAGTAACTGCAAAGATTCAGATTTGCTTTTCAAAGATACCCATTGTGTGGTGCCTGCTTAACGCCAGCCATACTAACTGTCACAGATTTCCAGGAAAGATCTGTTTTCTTCCCTCTTCTCTCTTGTACAACAGGTTAGAAAAGAAATAATAATAGTGCATAATTAGACACTTCTGCAGTTTATGTCATCTTATTAAGAGCTTGATTTTCCCAAGATATAAGGTATGTCGTGTGTTGATGAAGTCACTCATATGAGGGACTACCTTTGTTGATAATACTCCAGATACCACATGAAGTAGATCAGAGGTTAACAGAGTCATTTCACTCCACATTATAGAAAAGCTGTTTGAAAATAGATGAATTACAGGTATCATATGGTTGAAATAATTACAAGGTGTTTTGATTTTTTAAAAAGATCATGCTGACTATTTAGCTGTTACAATCTAAATATTTTGGACATCTAAGAAGCTGATTTTATTCGTCAGTCTACCAGAAATAAAAATGAGTTATTAACCCTATTTTATTTTTAATTTATGAACTTCAAGTCCCAAATGCCACTTAATAACAGGAAAGAAAAAACTTAAGACAACTTAAATATATTTAATCACTATTTGTTAACATATAAATAATATATAACATTACAAATGTATTGTGTTTCTAATTGTAATACTTAAAATATTTTTATATGATGCTAATTAAATAAAGATATTAACAACTCACTATTTTTTGCCTGTTTTTAAAGTTCATTTTACCACCACAGCATCCACAGTCCAGGTGCTCAGGTTTTCAAGTCACACTGTGTACTTGTGGAAGGGTTTTAACAGGTAAGAGACATGAGAGCAATCCAGCATTTGCTGAGATGGCTGTTAGGGCCATAAACAAGATGGTTGTTTATCAAGCAAGAAGAAGAACGCAAAGAATGTGGAAAAAGATAATGAAGCACCAATCAGCAAGCAGGTCTCGCCACAATACTTAACCTATGAGAAGAAACTGTTAGGGGGTGTGTTTCGTGTACTATGATAAAGGAACATATAAATATTTGGTTTGGAGTGAAATAAAGTTGGCATCAATTGATCACATTGATCTGAAGTGATGACCCGTTATTCCTCCACAACATGTACTCACAAAATACAAATGACAGTTTATAACCTAATAAGTATCTTGTAAATCTCTACCAGCTTCACTGTATTTTGCACCTTTGGAGACTGGAGACACAACTGGCATTACTACAGTAATTTCACACAATGATGTGGAAAAGATGCTATTTCATTGCCAAAGTAAAGCTGTTCAGGCATATCTAAAAGTTAATAAATCTTGTATAAACATACAGACCTTCATTTACTGTCTTCAACTAACTGAAGTGCCTAAAACTTGATCAAATCAAAGAAGAACTCTGTAATTTACTAGTCATAATGCATCACACTGAAATGCAACCAGACTTAAGTTATTAAGTACATTTTTTTTTTTTGACTGGACCCATCTGTCTGGTGAACTGGTGCACTGCTTAGTATCAAATAAGCAAGCTGGAGCTGAAACCGATCAGCATCCTGAGGGAAGGAAAAAGACTGAGAATAATGAAAATTCTTTGCATTACTATGGAGTCAGGGTTTTAAGCATCAACACCAAATTTACAATCATTATCCTCCTCCTGCAATTTCTGTAAATTTGTAGAGACTGAGCTAAAAACATGAAGAGGTAACATCCAACACTATTATCCATTATGCTTAATCATTTGGGTTTACCTTTCAGAACTGAGAGCTCACAAATCAAGAAAATGTCATACTAACAATGTCGCATGACATTATGTACATGAACTGGGAACTTAATCAATCTGAAAAAAATGAATGGAAACTTAGAATCTAGATCCTTATTTTTCAAGACCTTATATTCATTATGTTTTGAATTGTTCACCTAACATGTGAACATTCTAAACATGTAGAATACTAGTTACCTGTACAATATTAGGTTGATATGTATATGTAAAATATATTGGAAATTATAGTTGTTACACAATATGAAAATATAGTAGCATATGTAGTATATTGTATATGAATGTATATCTATGATGGTACTTACAGCACTTTCAAAGATTGCTTTTGACTGTCATCATTTCCTCATTTGAGAGCTTTATTGTCACATAATTTCATACCATAACTTTGTTTAAAAATATCAAAATAACTCAGGTTTTCAATAAACCAACCATCCTGCTCTAACTGTTGAGATTCATTTATGATTACAATGAAAAATAAGTTTAACAAAATTATTTCAAATATTCTTTAGTCAACAACCCCTTTAAGAATGGCAGGTAACTCTAACATAATTTCTTTCTACAAAGAAAATGTTTAAAGTATGGTTTTATTTTTTACTGGCATCTAAAAATACCTTTAGCCCTGACAATAAATTAAGAAATGGTATTTATGCTAAAAAGATAAAGTTGTGCAGTGATATTTATTTTCTGAATATACAGTTTCTAAGTAAGAGAAAAGATTATGTTCCACCCCCTATGCCAAATTCTAGACCTAGAAAAGGGTGGTGAATCCCATTAAATCTTAGGTAGCGCAGTTTCATTGCCACCAAGACTTATTTTAAACTCTGGGTCTAGATAAGGACAGTGAGACATCACACACCAATTACTGTGACAGGTGGAACAGACTCATTA